>JANHFJ010005446.1:56958-70801 GCA_032468195.1 Cerberus rynchops
CTGTTCACCGCCCCGAGTCCTTCGGGAGAGGGGCGGTATACAAATTCAATAAATAAATAAAATAAATAAATAAATAATGCTTAAAGCAACAAGGAATGAACTTGACTTGTACAAAATAATTCAAATAGCCAGATGTTGCCATCTCAAAATTTCCTGTATCTAGCAGGGAATTGCTTTTCCTCTCCAACTCTTGTCCTGCAGTCTGATATAGATTAATGAGTGCTACAGTGATATAACCAGTTGCAACCAGTACCTAGGTTTTAGGATTCTGACAAACTTGCTCTTGAATAAAGCAATATATTGTACTTTATTGCGATACTTTACTGATTGAATTTATAAAATATATATTTGGAAGGGCAGTCATGAGTCTTTAAAAATTGCACTATGGGAGAAAGATCCAGAAAGTATCCTTTCTTGTCCAAAATGAGTGGGGTATTTTTAAGGGGAAAAAAAATAAAACTGGATATAGAATCATTCATTTGGAAATAGTGATTAGAAACTCAGCGTTAAGTGTTTTCTTGTATTAAATTCCACATGCTAAATTTCATAATGTAAAAAAGGAACAAAAATGTAATATTTACATTTTAGATTATAAGAATTCATTTTATGTGACTTTTTTATCCTCTTTCTCCAAACAGAGGTACCAAAGTCCACCTTCCACAAGATTAGACCTGCTTCTAATTCTTCTAATTCATTATATACTTTGCATGGTTGCGGAAGTAATTTGGAAATAATCAGTTCAAAGGGAGATTTTACAGAAGTGGTTGTGATTTCAGCAACCTAGAAATATTTGTAAAACTGAGTGACAAATTTGCTGTCTTTATAAATATGTCCCTTGAACTTGAGAATAGGGAATCAAAGAGCAATGAACAGATGAAATATTGTCATTCGTATACTTGTTGTTATAGGTTTTTTCCTAGTTTTAAGAGTGAATAAGGTGATATTGATGGTACCCATATAACTATCATAGAAATAAATTAAACAATTACACATTATTTCAAAAGTATTAAAATATTAACAGAAGTTGCTTAGTGGAGAGAGAAAATTGGGATGATTTAAAAACTTTAGAAGTATTATTGCTATTCTTGACAACAAAATCTGGGATCTCTCCATTTTCAGGTATTGAAGGACAGCTATAACAAAGCTGGAAAGCTGTAGGGAAAGAACTCATGCGCTAAGGAGCACTGCAGAAAGTATGAATAGATAAGGAGATCACAAAGCATTGGAGAATATGTTTGGCTACTGTACAACAGTAAAGTCTGTCAAGAAGTTGACATTTAATCCTGTGTGTAATCCAAGAAAATTCTAAGCAAAATATTTACAATTTATTATGCCTAATACTCTGCAAGACCTGCAAGTGCTAATTTTTTAATTAAGGCATTTTTGAGACATGGAAATATTTCAATTGTGTATGTGTACAATACAAATAATTGTCAACGTTATGAATTCTAAAATGCAATTAAAGAATAAGGACAATTCTAAATTTGACAAACTATTGCTGAAAAACACCAAGCAAATTAAAAGGAAAAAAAATCCAGAATAGATATATTTTAGATTAGAATGTGATTGGAAGAAATTGGAAAACCCATAACATTGATTACTGCCAGCTAATAATGTTTCAGAAGACTTCATCTTGGAATTTACCGTATCCAAATGCTTCCCCAATGTTCCTAAAATGTAGGTTTTATTTATGGAGTTTACCCAGCTGTTCACCAAATTTGTTCCTGCAACATAAATGGATCTATTAATGGAGATTGTGAAGGGAATCTTACATAGTGGACTGGAAGGAACACTAGTACTGTTGCTTTTGTTCTGGTTTTGCATTATTTACTATCCACTAATAGCACCTTCTCAATTGCTACCCAAAAATAGCAATCCACTTATTATGGAAATTATAACCATATCTATGTCATAGACAGGAACAATTACCAGATCAATTAATTGTGTAAGGTACTTATTGTGCTTTCTAAACTCAATCAGTGTCCTTCAGCTCCAACAGATTTATCTGTGCTGAATACTGTAGCCCAGTGGTGGTGAACCTATGGAACACATGCCAGAAACAGCACGCTAAATCATCCAGCAAGCTTTCTGGCATGCCAAACCATCCTGAGTGCCATGCGCTTCCCTGCTGGCTCCGCATCCCATTCTTGCACTCTGTCATGCACAGCCCCCGCATCCCATTCTTGTGCTCTGTCGCATGCCAGCCAGCTGGCTTTCACTGCAGCAGCGCTAAAACCTGGAAGCACAGCATCCCAGCATGCACACATGCTCTGAGAGCCAAATGTCTGGTTTCTGGTATGTGCATGCGTGCCAGCCAGCTGTTCATCACATGTGCATTCATGCCATGCTGGGACACTGCACTTCTGGGTTTTGGCACTTCCAAGTGGCAAAAGCCAGCTGGCTGGTGTGCAACGGAGTGCAAGAACAGGATGCAGAGCCAGCAGGACTGCACGTAGCTCATGGGACAGTTTGGCGTGCCTTTCTGGCACAAAGGCCATCACATCTTGACGTAAAAAGTTTGCCACCACTGCTGTAGCTCATTCAAGATCTGTATGAGCCATGGTGGTGCAGTGGTTAGACTGCAGTATTGCAGGCTGATTCTCTGCCAGCGGTTCAATCCTCACCAGCTCAAGGTTGACTCAGCCTTCCATCCTTCCAAGGTCAGTAAAATGAGGTTCCAAGTTGTTGGAGGCAATACACTGACTATGTAAACTGCTTAGAGAGGGCTGTAAAGCTCCATGAAGTGGTATATAAGTTTAAGTGCTATTGCTATCCTATAATCTAAGACTTCAGCTATGATTCAGGGAACCAAGCGTCACTTTAATCTTTAATCTATTTAATAGTTCAACTGTGAGAGTATTGAAACTAGGGCCAGACTGATTGAAAACTTCAGAGAATGCAAAACCTTTCATTCACATCATATGCAAGAGCTGGCCTTGGGCAAGGAATAAAGCTTTGCGAAGTATACACATGCACTGCTTTTTAGCCATTTGTTGCCACTTTTGTTCCAAAAGCTTCTACAGAATCTCACTGTATAATTGCTGCTGAGGTGTAAGGCTAATTATTTTCATACATCATTTAGCAAAGTGCCAATAATCCTGATTTTATAAGATCACCGCCCTGATGAAAGAACAAATTGGCCCTGATATCTCCCTCTGAAATGGCCAGGCTTATTTCAGATCTGAAAACTGACAAAACTAGTAGCTGGAGTAATGTGGAAATACTAAAGGGAACTGCATAGAGATGGCATTTAGTCCTTATTTAATCCTTATTTCCACGATAAACTTCACCCATTTTAATTTGAAAGACTGGAATAGGTTCTAACCTTTGATATGATTATTATTTATATTGTGTTTTATTATGTTTTTAATTTCATTTACAAAAATAAGGAATCACATGTTACTCATAGTTGGCTTTGATTAGAAAGGTTTCTAAACCTTGAAATTGAATATCTCAGTATACTGTATAGAAAATGGACAAGAAAGCCCTAATTAATATCCATCTTAGGATCTTGTTTGCATAATTAGCAAGCTCTATGCTGGGCACCTCTGTGGAAAACTCATAGAGCAATATCTTGGCAGAGAAGTAAGCCAGATTTGTCCCAACTGTCATCAACTAATGGAAAACTCCATTAATCACTTGCAAGAGATCCTTTATATGGCATAGAATGGACTCAGGGGGAAACTGCTTGTGTCTTCCATTGATCAACTCTTGCTCTTGCTAGTCTTTAAATGCATGAATACGATGTGATAGAGGGTTATTGCATAGTTCCAGTCTTATAATCAACGTTCACAGAGGAGTGAAACATTTTCACAGCCCTTCTTTCTAACTTTTGTGTTAATTCAAGGCCTGACAAAATCTGAATTTCATCCATTTTCCAAATGTCTATGGAGATTCTCAACCATCCAGATTATGGTTGTCCCAAATATGTTTTTCAAAAGGCAACTGTACTTTCTTAGTAGAAAGTCCAGTGGCATTTTGAAAAACATTCATTTTCCAAGTTGACAATACATTTCTCTCCACCTGTATACATGCTGATGATGTAACACAGAGGTCCCTAATCTTTGTGGCTTGGCAGCCCAGCTGAGGGGGAGAAAGAGGGGAACTGGGCCATGTGAATCGCAGGCTGGTACACACAGCTCAACTCATGCAAGTGGCACACCAGTGCACGCATGCATGCACACACAGCTTGACTAGTTGAGTGGCATGCACATGTGCATGTTCACCAGCCCCCCCATTCATGTGAGTTGAAATGCACAAACATCCATGCTGGCTGCTACTCATGCGGCCTGGTTGTAAATAGGTCATGACATGGTAGTGGGCAACAGCCCATGGGATGGGGGCCCCTCATGTATTCCTATCTTTATAGTCAGTGTCTTCAGCAGAGATAGTTCGTGATTATGCAGGTTGGTAAGGTCTGATCTCTGATAGATTGTTTGCTTGTACCTGATCCTGATATGTGGAGAATTTTAACCAAGATAAGCCATGGTTAGATTAATACTACACAAATAAATTCTAAATCAAGCCTATTTCTTATACAAATCATCTAATAAGGATAGATAAGATAATTGTTCAACAATACTGAGAAGCAGTTGAGTTCTCATTTGAATGGTTTAGCTATGAATTGTGAAGATATTAAATACAATAATTCCATAATGATTAAGGGACCTTGAGGTAAAATTATTGTGAATAAAGCTGCTTTATGATCCACTGAATATTATGTTGCATAGTGGATGTAGGACTAAAAAAAAATGAACCAAAAGTTGAATAATTTAGGATAATTTAGGAACAACTTCTTGAATGGAATTCTAAATATTCTAATAAAAATGCCATTGAATCTTAGGAATCCAGTTCAGAAATTTTTGCTCTGTACAGTTCAATGTGAGTTATGCAGTTGTGCTGTGTCTAAGTTCAGTGTGAGATTTGCTATCTAAAAAAATATTTAGGATTTCAGCCTTCTTACTAACTGCTCAACTTGCTCACAAGTTATTTTGAGATGTAAACTTGAGAAATTAAATCTTGATTCTTATTTTAACATAGTAACATAAAATAACAGAATTACAGAATTATCAAATTAGAAGGAGGTATTTAGGTTACCTACTCTAAGTCATTATGTGATTATGAGAGGAGTAGCTCAAACTGTAAATTCCGTTTGTATCCATTTTAGGTGGAAGAGTGATAATATACAAAATCTGTCTTACCTGACACAGAAAAAAATGACCCTAATGTTTTATGGTTTATTTCTATCTTCCCCTGCAGTCAAAGTTAAAATCAAAGTTGAAAATTGGAAGTTGTTAAGACTACACAGATGGTGTGACAATTCTCTCTTCTTCCTTTTGATCTGTTTAATTATGTAATAATGTTGAGTTTTCACAGATACATCCTATGCATCTGATGATGTTGATTGCCTCAAAAAAGATTTTATATTTGCTAGTCTTTAATGTGTTGGTAGTACATAGAAAATAAAAATGCATTTGCTGTGGTGATAGATTAGAATGCCTGAAGGTATCTTAAAAAATGAAAAAAAAAAAAACAGTTCAAAGAGGCTTAGCTTTTCTTCTTTTTCTTTTTTGATATTGGGGCCTAAAAGTATAGACCAGGACTGTCAAATCTGATTTCATTGAGGGCCGCATCAGGTTAGTGTTTGACCTCAGGAGGGCAAGGTGGCATGGCCAGAGTGGGAGTGGCCAGCTTGACATCACTCATGTCAGGGGCACCTGTGGTGGCCCGAGTGCTTGGCCAACAAAAATGCGTTCCCAATCTCTGTTTTCGACTGGATGGCCTCCTGCAACCCTCTGGCAGCAAAAATGGAGCTTGGGAGGACCGCATGTGGCCCTCCGAGCTCTGATTTTGCTGGCAGAGGGTTGCAGGAGGCCATCCCAGCTGAAAATGGAAATTTGGAGCCTGTTTTCGCTGGCAAAGGCACCACGGAACAATTCTTCGCTGTTTGCAGGTCAGATCTAAGCACTCTTGTGTTTGACACCCCTGGTATAGATGTAGTTTTAAGGAGTTCACCACCATTTAGTTCTGAATTTCACATTTTAAATTAATAACAGAAGAAACTAGGGAAGAAGGCTAAGTCACTTGCACTTCATTTCTCTTAAATATATGAACTACTTTAAACTCAAAAACATTTAAAAGTCTTCCAGTTCACATCCTTGATTTTGAATAGGTGTGTGTTAAGTAAAGGTTGACATTTTTAAGCAAGTTGTCCTGAAGGTGCTAAAGAAGAAGTGAGTGCTATATAAAAACTATGTGAGTGAAACCATTCTATATATGTTATGATGAAACAAAAACTCAAAAGGAATGCAGTCTGTCTGCTAATATGGCATTCAACGTACCATTGCAGATTTTGTTGTAGTATTACAGATGAAACTGTCCTCACTGGAATGGTATGAAAAACCAGGCAGTAAGAAAAATCACTGATAGACTTTGTTCTTTTTCCTTTCCAAAATGAAGCTTTGGTTTTTACATGCAAAGTGACATTTGGTTCAATGTCTTTTTGTTCATTTCTCAGTTGCAATTTTGATAGTAATTTTACTGTCCTCAGGCATTGACTATTGTTGTGAGCTTGTTGATGATTTTTTGAAAAGTGTTGCTGGCATAGAAAATGACGCCTACGTAAAACTTAGCTGCTCCGTATTGACCTGCTTATTAACTTTCAGTGCAGCTAATTCTAAGGCCTTGATTAATAGTTGGCTTCTTTTGGGAATAGGAATCTGTGGCCAAAGAATAGATAATGTTTTGTTCATACTTGCTTTGGTTTATAGCTTTCAACAGTTGTACCTAATAAAAGACTTGTATTTAATTAACAGACAGCTGTCCTGCAGTGTTAATTTGAACACAACTCAGATACATAGTGAGATCTTCCATACCGGCTGGTTTTCAAAAAAGTCATGAGGATCTGGCCATATGGCAAAACAATTTGTAATTCCATTCTTTTCTTTTTCTTTTAATATCATTGTTGCTGCCCATATAGATCTATTTCTTATATTATTGTACTTAAGTTTTTAATCCTTAGTTTCTTGCACATTATCAAGAGTTGGTTTAGCAATTGAAAAAGCTTACAACTAAAAACAAAATAATTGAAGAGATTAAAAAGAGCTTGTAGATTCATCGATAGCTGCTGATCATAGTGATCACATTTCACTAGGGGAAGATTCTGAGATATCTGGGAACAAGTTGGTATCTAAAACAAGTTTATTTATTTATTTTATTTATTTTATCAGATTTATATACCGCCCCACTCTCCCTAAGGACTGGGGCGGTTAACAGCAAAACAAGTTGCTTCAATACTTGGCTGATCTCCAAAGAATTTAAGATCTGTGATGTGAATTTGTCATAATGATATTATATATTGGGCAATAAATCTAAATTCTGGCAGTAGAAGAGTAGGAGTGAAATGCACTCCAGGAGAGCAGGCAATGTGGAAATTACATCTGACTTATCTTCATATTCTCCTGATCCAACTGTAAGGAAGATAGAGGCCATTGCTCCCAGTTGCTCTTCTTGAAATCCTTATCTGTTTCCTTTGTGAACAGTTAGAATTATTGATGGAGCATCATTACTTAAGAAAAGTATCAAATGAGTCTTAATTATCAAATTCCAGTATCAGTCCCATACAGTAATACTTTCAATTACGTAGAAAAAAAAAAACTTTCTAGAAAATATTCTTTAAAGTCTCCTCTGCATTGGACAAGCTTTTTACCTTCCACTAAAAAGGTTGGCATAGTTATGAAATCTGTGTTTGATTTTTCCATCCCACCACAATAGTTCACTGAATTTAAACTTTGTGAAAACTCAGCTTAAATTTCATTAGGTCTGTAATAAGTTTCAAACTGTTTAATTCCACAAGATTTTTATATCTGATTTCAGACTATATCTAGAGCAGTCAGGGAAAAAAAGGAAAAAGAAACATTCATAGAGCACTTCCATACTGCTACAATTTATGTGCTCAATTGCTCAACAAAGGTTTAAAGATTAGCCACAGTCATCTCTATTGACAACCTTCAAGCTCTGAGAACAGGAAGCAAAAATTCCCTGACTTCTATTTCGTGCAAAGATGAAATAAATTGCTTGCACACACAATCTCCCTCACTCCTTTCTCAATGTCCATATGCCACATTTGTTTATTTGTATGCTGCATCATTTTAACTCTCCAAAAAGAGTGAGCTGCCAACTACTCTTTTTTTCCCTTGAAACAGTTGCTAGGGCAGTTGGGGCCCAAGAGTCCAGAGAAAAATGAGAAAAACTCTCCATCATTCAATAAATTTGTTGTTGTCTGGAAAATCCTAAAATTTTATTATTATATCACAGTTTGTTGTATTTTTAAAAAGATTTTTATCGCATCTTTTTATTTTTATAAATAATTGAAGATAAGAAATATACCTAATACTTTTTCCTCCTCCTGTTTTTCCACAACAACAACCCCATCAGGTGAGTTGCGGTGTGAGAAAGAGTGCCTGAGGCCAAAGTCACCCAGCTGGCTTTCATGCCTAACATAGAACTAGAACTCACAGCCTTTCAGTTTCTCACCTGTTATATTGCAAGACTATTATTACTACTCAACCAAAGTTGTATTTGTTTCTCGAGCATATATCAACAATGAAATTAAGTCAATTATCAGGATATTCAATGATCTTATGAAGTTTTATTTGTGATCACACAGTAATTAATCACATTTTCAAGCATGTTTTTTTTTTTAAAAAAAAAACCCTATGTACTTAAGTAAGCATTCTGAGGTTTTGGTTCCCTCTCTGCACATTAATCTTAGCTATATGCTGCCATCTAGGTCAGACAAGGAACCGGATAGTATATAATGTTGTAGAGGTCTCAGTGATACAAAACTCTGCAAGTTGTTTGAAGTGTCTTTTCTGCATAATGGGAGAAGCTTGATTGGCTTTGAACCCAGAATTTGAACTGGCCTTCATTTACTTCACTGTTTCTTTCTTTTAATTGCTGTTTAAATTGTTTTTAATATCTTGAGTTTAAATTGTAAATTGCTAAGAGACGTTGGCAGTTGGTAGTATGCTAAATTGTGTAAATACATGAATAAAATCATAAATCGCAGAGAATTTTTAGCCAGGCTTATGATGCTTCAACTTGTAACTCAGGGAGAACATTAAAATGATATATATCATTTTTATTTCTTAAAATAGTGGAGAACACTTACGGAATGGAAAACATTATCCTAAAGAGGCAAATTATAATTTGCCAAAGCTCACAATGGCTTTTCATCAGTTCATATCCCATTTAGCAAGCAATAACTTTTCACTAAGGAACAAAAATTTAACTGAGCCAGTGGACTTCCAATGTTATAACTTGGATTCTTTTGTATTATGGTGATTCTTGTAATAAAAATGTTGATGAAATACAGTTTTATTTCCTATAAAAAGCTTCATAACTTTTGTACATTTCTTTTCTTTGAGATTCTTTAGCAAGCCAGCATTGTTTACTGCTATTAACAATCACAATTATTTATGATTCTAATTTTAAAGCAGACCTATGTGATATAAATTGTTTATATATTGTCCACATGACATGCTTAAAAGGCAAAGTGATCCTAAAGACTATTTTCACTTGCTGCTCCAGAAATGTATTTTTTTTTCTATTTTTCCTTAGGGTTCATTCAGAATTATAACCTTCAATGTTTGTTGAAGAAATGTATATATTTCCCCTTTGGAATGCTGATTAATTGTCAGAATTAATCAGGTGTATTGGCTAACTTTATTTGCACTTTTACTTCTATCGTTTGTTGGGTTACAAGCCTAGAACTCTTGAAATTGAATGGAAAATCAAGGTAGTTATAATATATGCACAAGTGATAAACTGGAAGGTTGACAATAATTTGGTTTTATTTTTCCTTACTGCCAGAAATATTATTTCAGTCTATTTTGTATTATTTTTAGTCTTGGTAGTAGACCTATCAAGATAATGGGCACATGGTTGATTGGGTAATAATAGATCGCACCTCCCCCATCCATCCATCCATCCATCCCCGCCCTCCCCAAGTGTCTTTGGTTGAATGTTTGATTTTAACTTTTCATGTTTTGACTTAGATGTAACTGTAAGCCACCCAGAGTTACCCTATGGTAAGATGGGTGGACAATAAAGTTTATAAATAAATACATTTGCCATATTAATTTAATCTTGAAACAGTTCCTATAAGCACTGGTACAACCTGGATTTTATCATGATACTACAGCTTTTAAATATGCCTTCCTCGATATAATTTAACAAATTTAGCAAAGTTTGATTTGCCAGGTGATGATTTTTTTCATATTGATGGACAAAAGAATGATTAATTTTCAAAAACAAGGGGAAAAGCAGGGGTGAGACTTCAATCAGAGGCTGCGGGGGACATCGTGCTACTGACTCTTATCCATGACAGTCTGGAATGAGGGTTTACATTTACAACACAGTGCTAATGGTCTTCCCTACATCTGTATATAAAACTTGGATTACACTGAAAAATTAGACATATCTGGCATATTGAAATGACATGTTCTACTACTTTGTACTATTATATGTTCCTTGACAATGATGGCTTGGGGGATTGAATTATGCCAAAATAGCATATATGGAGCCATGCAAATTACATTAATTATGAATTACCATAAAGTACATAAGAACTAAAATCTATATTACATAGGATTTAATGCATCATACAATGTGTACATATATATTGGCATTTTACAACAGTATTACATACATTCGAGGTAGAAAAAGAATATGCATGTATGTCCACACACAGAATGCTAGGGATAATGGCACTTTTTAATGTATGCCAAAAATCATTGCAAAAGTTTAATCTTGTTTTTTTCTTTAAATTTACTATATGGAAACAATTTAGAAAATAATAAGTTTAAAGTGGTCTTAATTAAAGAAAAATTTAAAACAAAGTGTCTTTCAAGAAATTTGTTTTCAGCTTAAAGTTAGCCAGTACAAGCATTTCTCTGTTTTTTCAAAATGTTGAACAATCCAATTGTTCTACAAGCAATAGAAATCCAAGGAACAGATCGCAAGAGATTGACAAGATAAAATCTACAAATTGAAGTCATAACCCTGCTAAACCTGCAAGTAAAACCAATACAAGGAAGAAAAATGTTGATTCCATATCTTAAAATTCCAGCCATGCATATGGTATCTATCTGTTTAAAATACATTATGCAAGGTGTTAAGAATCTGAGATTATTTTATAATTACCTCACAATAATTTTATCAGTTAAAAAAAATCACCAAATTTCTACTTCACCACTTCTAACTCTTCTTTGAATGCATAAGTCCATAAGAGGATTTTTTTAAAAGGTAAAGGAGTCACCACAGATTTTACTCCGCTGGTTATTGGTGCTCAGCTCTGCTTCAAAGCTATTGAGCCACCACGTGTAAAGATGTTTCTGTGGCCATATGGCCTACATGACATCATGAAGTCTTCCTACCGAAGTGGTACCTATTAATCTAGTCACATTTGCATGAACTGCTAGGTAGGCAGGAGCTGGGGCAAAGATGGGAGCTCACCCTTTAGCGTGGAGACTGAGTCTCGAACCTGGGATGTCACCTTCGAAGCCAACAAGCCCAGCATCTTAATCACTGAGGCACGATGCAAACCTTCATAAGAGAATAAACTTTGCTTGTGATAAACTGTCAGCCAAGAACTTTTCCATTTGACTTTGGAGGCATCTCTTTGTAAAAATTCTGCCTCTCTTCCCAGTCTCCAGTAATCTGATAGTATGTTGAATCTGCACTGTGGAGCATTATGCTTGGCTTCTTTCACTTCTCTTTTCACTAGCTGTTCTGCTTCTCTGCTTCTTTGGAAACCTAATAATGTAGGAGGGCAAGGTGTGAAATAAAATAAATTCATGTACTTTAATCATTACTTGTATTAATAGAAAAATTTCACCTAAATACATGACATCTAACAAAAATAGGAATTCAAAATAGCTTATGACTGCATATGCCATTTTCAAGCAGAAAAAAAAAAAGGATTGTAATTCAACTAGAGCATGTCTTGTTTATAATGTATTATTTAAATTTGAGAACTATTGCTCCCGCTCACTGGAAATAAGTTCATCTGTAACCTTTACAATAACAAATGGCTGGAAATGAAATTCAGAAGCCTTGCATGAACAGAGTATATCTGAGTGACAACAAAGAAGAAATATTTACCATATTTGGCAAGACAGGGCAACTTGAAAGAAAGCTGTAGCATATAAAAATTGTAGTCCTTCTTTAAGCTTCATGTTTCTCTGTATCAACAAACTTATTTTAAACTCTGGCTTCAAGAGATTATTAAATTGCAATGCTGCACACACTTACTTAGAAGTAAGTTCCCAGACAACTCAGCTGGGTATACTTCTGAATAAATATGCATAAGAATTCCAGTATAAACTTCGTAGATTTTTCCCCCTGCAGGATACATTTTTTAAAATAGCATTTGTGTTTGATCATGTATTTTCATTGAATAAACTTATTTCTTCCTTTTTGAATATCTCAGTGGTAAGAGTAGGATAGTCAGAATTAATATGTAAGTGGAGCATATCAGAGAATTATCAAAACAAGAAAGAGAGAAATATGTAAATTATTTCCCTTTTTTAACATGATATAGATAATATACCATAGTATAATTCTATTATCTTTTCAATAGAAGATTCATTCTCCTCCCAATAAAAACTAGCAGCTGTGCATGTACACATATGCCAAAATAGCCAGAAGAAGCTTCTGGAGCAGCTATGTGAGACTTGCAAAGGGCATCACTGCCATGCATTGTGTCCTACCTCTTTCAGTGGCTTTGCACAAACTTAAGGTATTGTATGATGCTAGTTGAGAACAACGGTGTTGGCTTCAGGACAAGAGGAAACAAAATGTCTGACTGAAAGTTTGCATAACTTCATGCCAAGTTCAAGCATAATTTGGCTGCTGGAATACTCTGAAGAAGTTTTATAGCTACTTTTTAGACATTTGGGGATAAATGATACCGATACTTTGAAGAATATACATTCACTATCTTAAACTGATTCAGACAACTGATCCAGGCAGTCTAATAGTGTTATTCTCTAAAACCTTCAGTGGACAGAGGCTTTTCCCTGTTCTGTCATCTAAGATTATTTTATAAAGTGAAAATGTCTAGAATTAAACATGAGAATCCTTCCGCATGCATGATGTGCTCCATCACTGGGATATCAACTCCACCTGTAAATAATATATATGTGAGATATTGATGCATTACAGTGACTTCATGTGAAGGGTACAGCTGTCTGTTTACATGATTACATGCAAGAAATCAAGAGCAAAGCTAGTGCTTGCTTGAAGTGTTAAATACATCCACGATGAGCAAATTTCTCAGTACAACAAGTCACATGCTGAGGACTTGTATATCATGAGAAAATGGCCTAAATGTTAGAAGCTCTAAATGAGAGACTAAACAACATGTTAAATAGTTGTAGCTGCCTATGTTTTACTTAGAGTTAATTTTATTATCTAGTAGTCCTTGACTTACAACAGTTCATTCAGTAATCATTCAAAGTTACAATGGCACTGAAAGAACTTACTTATGACCATTTTTCACACTTAGGACCCTTGTAGCTTGGGTCATGTGATTTACATTCAGATACTTGACAACTGACTCACATTTATGATGGTTGCAATGTCCCAGAGTCATGTGCAACCTCCTGACAGGCAAAGTCAATGGGGAAACCAGATTCACTTAAGAAACTTCCTACTAATTTAACAACTGTAATGATTAACTTAATAAATGTGGCACAAAAGTTATAAAATGAGACAAAACTCATTTAACAAATTTCTCATTTAACAATATAAATTTTGGGCTCAATTATGGTTGTAAATT
>JANHFJ010005452.1:46524-57060 GCA_032468195.1 Cerberus rynchops
GTCTGATCTCTGCCTGGTTAGCAGAAGAGATAAGACTAGATTCACCCGCATCAGAAAATGCAGACTTTCTGAATATGTTGAAGACTTCACAGCTGTGTAGTCATAAATGGCAAGAGGTTCCTTTCACTGCTTCTGCTGAAAATGAGGAGACATGGGGAAAAAAGTCACACATGGGCCAGGACCTCAAACCAATGGGTGCAATATCCCACTATCACTGTAATTGTTATTATTAACAAGAAAGAAACAGTAAAAGAGGCTAACTTCACAAAACGTATTTAAAAATCCCTGAAATAGGTATACAACAGCCTGTTTGCCTGGACTACCACTATAACTACTACTGAACATGTATGATTGTACAATGTTTCAATAAATTCTGTATTATACATGGAATCATATATATTGCTTCCTCCGTTCCCTTCATTCTAGATTACAGATGTTTAATTGCTGCATTTCAGTCTGGTTAAGATATAATATTCAAGTAATAACATATTCTAATGGAGCAGGAAGGCAGGAAAAACAAAAAATTTACTGTCATGTTACACAACTACATTTAAAAATTAAATAGAACAAATGTAAAATTCTGGTGCATATACAATACATTGGTTAAGATTTCTAAAACTAGGGTTTTGCTGGTATTTTTTTAAAAAAAGAAGTATCACTGTTTTGTGATACTATAGTTATGCACAATAATTTATACCTAATAAGAAATAAAATTTTTCCATCTTCCACAAAATATATATAACTATAACATTCACATTGCTAGTTTAAGAAAACAAAATGTGAGTTTTACATATTATGTAGCAATCTTTGTGGACCCTTCTAAATCAGTACATGAAGCCTTGATTAAATAATGCTTGAACAACAAATCTGGTTTGTCCAATACAAAACATCAGAATTTTTTTTTTAAAAAACCTAAAGCTAAATAAGTCTTCCCATTTCACAATGGAACAATTACAAGCATAGTTTAGTTAACAGGGGGGGAAATCTACAATATGATAGTAATGAAACAATGAGAAAATATACATAAGTTATCGTCCTCATAGAGGGATTCAGAGTCAATTTCCACAGGGGAATGAGCCAAAACTCAATCTTTTTCTGATCATATTGTTTGGTAAATTCACAGAAGAGAGCAATGCAACATATTAGTATTCAGAGCTAAGCCACATGATTATTAGATTCATCATTTAATTGTACCACTTGAGGCTGGAGCAGTGATTAAATGTTAACAATGTCATAATGAAAATACGATTTAA
The DNA here is from genome assembly GCA_032468195.1 of Cerberus rynchops. Taxonomy (NCBI): domain Eukaryota; kingdom Metazoa; phylum Chordata; class Lepidosauria; order Squamata; family Homalopsidae; genus Cerberus; species Cerberus rynchops. Next base: position 47,778 of record JANHFJ010005452.1, read on the forward strand.
TTCATTTATGTTCAAGGAACTAGTTACCTAATGAACTTTTGTCTTGTTCAACTTTGTTCTAGCAAAACCTGAGTGGTACACAGGTGAGGTTTCTGCTCATGAGAGATTTTTCTGTTCAGTTACTATGACCTCCTAAGCCCAGTTCCTCCTCCTCCTCATCTCTCATTCTATTCAGGAGGTCCCTGAGGCCTGTTGGAGAAGCAGGACAAACCACTTCTATGGATTACTTACTATTAGCACCACATTAAAAGGAACCCTTGCTTTGTATTCATCTGTTTTTCAGGAGGATTAAACAGCTTTAGAGTCACTAGAAGAAGTTAGTAATGTCATTTAAGAAGGAATGTTGTGTATGGGTTACTAAAATGAACAGGGATGAAAGAAGTGAACTGTAAGTTTGCTTTAAGAAACCTACATATCAATGTTTTTTCAAAAAGTGCAAACATTGTTATAACGTTTAAAAGTGTTGTGGCCCATCAGCAGTCAGTGGAGCTGATGGCAAACTCTAACAGTAAGGAACAACATGAGCCTGTCCGGGAGTCTGGGGAAGGCTCTGATGAGTGTTCAGAGACAGAGCTGGGGCCAGGGATGCCTTTCAGTCATCAGCTGCCTTCTGAGTCGGAGAGCAGTGAAGAGGAAAAGGTGGAAGCTGTCCCTGATGTGTGCATGCACAGAGCTACTAGGAGAAGAGAGCAGCTCTGGAATCAGGGCCGTTTAAGAAGGCATGGCACAGATGGCCGGTTATTGGCCCCTCCCAGAGAGATTAAAAGAGGAATGAAGGAAGGGGAGTTTTTGCAGAGAACAATTTAGTTCATGTTGCTTCAGAAAGCTCTGCATTCATGACTGCAAGAGGAATTGTAAGACATTCTCTGGCCTTGGGCCAAAACTGGTAGGAGTCTGGGCTATCAGCCTAGTTTGTTTATTAAATAGAACAGTTTTTAGCGGACAGCCAAGTCTGCTTTCTTGTCTTGAGAGGCCTAAGACAGAACAAAAAGACGGTAATTTAGAAAGACTAAGAAATTTGGATCACTGGTTTTTGGCAAACTGAATATCAATGCTATAAGAGATATCAATCTCTTCTAGATATACAAAAGTGGAGAATATATCACATTTTGTTTTGGTTTAGCATGTTGTATGACCCATAGGTAATCACTGTTATTTATGAACCATGGGTTATGGCTTAGCATGATGTGCTAGTCCAACCATTATAGTCAGTTCAACCCATTTGTGACCAAGGAAATTAAGTAGACTGTGTGCATGCAACAATGTACAAAGATGTGCATAATGTGCCCAATATTTTTGTGTGTAAAATGTGGGGGAGCTTATGAACATTTAATTTCTGCTGCAGTCTAAAATGGTACAACCCAACAATACACACATCACATAAAGCAATTATCATACATTTTAGCTCTTAGCTAACAGATTTCAGGCAGTCCACTCCAGCTGCACTATCTTATTCTACTTTTTTTGCTAATAGAATATAAAATATTTACATAGATTTTTTCAGATTTTATAAAATTGCACACTGCCTATTATTGTAGCTAGATTTAAAAAATCATTCCCCCACCCACCCAAAAGGACTGGATGCTATACCAAGTTTGCCTTATAACATAGTTAAAATATGCCAATTCTTTATCAAAACATTTGAAAGTGTTTTAACAAACACTCAGCTTCACATAAAGAGAATAAATCTGTTTCTTCAACCTGGCACCCTCCAGATGATGTCTACATTTCCAAACAGTGTAACTAAAGACTAAAATATCAACACATTCTCAAATGCCAAGTTGGAGAAGCATGAGCATTTAAAATGCACAAAATATCTATTTCCCACAGCTGATAATTTGAATCAAATTTCATAAACATAAAGCAGTATTACTGGAAGTTAATTTTGAGGGAGGGGGGAGGCATATGGGTTTTGCCATATGCACCTTAGGGCTTTTCCACTTCTCTGTTCTATATTAGACCAGCTGTTTGTCATTTTTATAAAGGATTTATTCTCTATTGATTCTTAGACTTGTCTATGGCATCTCCTCTTACAGACTTAATGATTATGCCCAGACCAAGCTCACCCAATCCAACATTTCCGGTGTTTTTCTGGCACTTACTGTGGTGTCATTGCAACATTTAACTATTGATTGGTAAATAGGTGAATCAATCCTAGTTGACAAAGGCAAGCCCTAACATAATAAGCTATGAGTGAAGGAAATGTTTTTTGTAGTTGTTAATTGTCAGATCACTTTCTAGGGTTAAATTATTTCACACACTCTCTTCAGGAATTCAAAAAGTAATTGTAGTTACAAGTTCATTTTTATCTGATTTGGGCATTTGAGTTAAGAAGATACCAAAGTCAATGTGGGGAAACATATTGCTGCATGCCCAATTAAAATACTAACTTAACTTTCTATTGTTAGAACTAACTCACTGATTAAAAAAACCCCATATCTGTGCATCTTTCAGAAGAATGGACCTCCCACACTGTCAAAGCCAAATGCCTAGTCATCATCTGAGGAGAGCCATGGGTTGGCTAGAAACGGAATAAAATGACTGAAGTTTGTTTGTCAACGATTTTAAGTATGGATGCACTCTATTTTGGATTTGTGATTACTGCTACTAAGCTCTCATCCAGACCAGCAATTAACCATGGAAAGCTAAGAGGTAGCTTCCACTCACCTCAATAGAACATGAGGTCTCCAGTGCAGCAGTCTAAAAGCACCTCAAAATAAAACAAACTGTTGCTATGTGTTAAACCGCTGGATATCCAATCAAGTCACTTATTTTGCTACTCACCTAGGATTATAATGCAAGTCCACTGAATGGCAAACTATATGCATATATAGAATCAAAGCAAGGTTACACACTGCACATTCCCTTTTGCACTAAATAAAAAGGTTCATAATAATAATAATAATAATAATAAAAATCACAATTAATATCAGTGAGCTTTCTAAGGAGGAGTTGACTATAAGAACAGAATTAGACAGAGGAAAAATCTGTTTTCTATTCTGAAAACCACATTGGCCCTCCATCATTAATTTCAAATAAACTACTAGGCCAACTAGCACAGCTTTCCCCACAATGTGCCTCCAAGTATTGGGACCACTGAAGGATATCACTTTGGAAAGGATTAATCAGCACAGACACAATACTTTTCTTAACAGAAAACTCACTCATTAAAAAATAAAATAAAAGGTTACCTTATCAGCAATGATTATATCATAAAAATAAGTTTAAATCATACAAGGGCATATAGAAATGCATACTATTATCTTACTACAGAGTATGTTTTAGAAATGCCCCTGCTGTCTGTCAGGAGGTAACTTGTGACCATGACGAGGAGCCAGGTTGGCTAATCAAAGTTTACAGAGAGGGATGTAGATGGTTCGGGAAGTCACTGATGCTTTAAAACTTGATGGTGCTGAAAACTGAGAGCTTGTACTAGAAGTTGCAGAAATTGGATTGGCTGGGAAGATTGAGGAGAAAGTTAAGGCAAATTACAGAACAGAAACAGAAGTGTTTGCCTATATTTGTGATCTGTCCTCTCTCTTTCTCTCTCTCTCTCTTTTTTGGTAATAGCTGCTTGTCCACAGAGTTATGATGCAGATGGCTGTCCGAAGTTTTGCTAATACCTGATATTTCAGATAACATAGTAGTCAAACATAACATTGTTCTAGGCTACCTGTGTTTTTCATGAACTGGATGAATATCTGACATCCAAAACTGAAGTAGCCTGCAATAGAAGAAAAAGATGGCAGCAGTAAGAAACATTTAAACAAAAATTATGCACGTGCCTATACCGCTTTTATTTTATTTCATTTCTGGTTTAAGAAAGAAGAGCAGACACTGAAAAAAAGGAAAACCCACAGATAGTTATGTAGAGCAATGAATTAATAAGTCTCTCTCTCCTCAGATTATTGGACTTCTTAATCAATAGTCTAAAACAAATAGAATTCTGAAACACCAAGTTCTATTGTCAGAAGCATTATTTTCAATGAAGCGAGAAAGAGTAAAAAAATGTCAAACTTGTCCCTTTGGCCACAAATTTATACATTTCTGTTTCACCTCCTTCAGTTATTTATGGTATTGTAACTAATGCCAAAATAAATTAAAAACTAAAAATAATGTTAGTCTAAAACCATACTATGAATGCACAGAAATGTTACAAAGCATTAAAAGAAAACCAGGGGAGCAAATATGACTGAAAAGATTTTTATAGATTAGCACTATGATACACTCCTGAGAGACCCAAAGGTGCTTTTCCAAAAGGCAAGTGGACTTTGTTTTTGTTTTGTTTTTCTTTGAAAAGGTTTTGCTTCTCATCCAAGAACTGAAGAAGCTTCTTGGATGAGAAGCAAAATGTTTTCGAAGAAAAAAACAAAAACAAGAAAGTTCAGTTGCCTTTTAGAAAAGCACATTTGGAACAACCATGATCTTACGTGATGATATATCCCTTTCCAAACAGCATGGTTATATAGCAGAGTTATCCAAAAGCTAACCAAAGAGTTGATACTACCAAAAACCCTATAATCCAGTTTGGGACAATAAATGCATATATTGCTCTCAAGTTAAAAAAAAACTACTACTACCTCATCTTCTTCTTCAGATACTTTAATAGTATTATCCGGGGATTTGACAGGTTTCTGTGTACTGGTTCCATTTGTCTCGGCCTTCCCATGCTCAGCTTCCCACTCCTGTAGGACTTCGTCTATGTTAAAACGCCGCCGATAATTTACGAAAAAGTTTTTCACTTGCACCACAGATTTGTTTCCAATGACATCAGAGATTGCTTGAAAATCACGACCGTATTTCCTGATTGCTACAAAAGAAAACACATCTATCAGTACCACTGCTGAAGCCCAGAGGACAATGTATATAACCTTCCAACCAATACTAAGGAATCCTCTTCAGAGTAGCATGCATTTTCACAAGCATGCAGGGAACTATATTAGATTGAGTGGCCTAAGATCATCCGGTAGATATGGCTGTGAGAATTTAGCCTAGATCCTCTTGTGACCTTGAATGAGATGTCAGAATAAAACTAGGTGAGCGTGTATTTGCATCAACAGTACTGCAAAAATGCATACTGGAGATGCTGTAGAGAATTTATTGACAGAGCAAATGAACCTCCTTGAGATGGAATGGATATACTATTTATAGTTTCAAAGTCAACAACTAAATTTAAGGGATACATCTAGGGTCACATTTTTTCTAAACCAATTATAGGTTTATAGAAGAATGATAAATCTTGGCTTTCTTAAGATACTGCCTCAATACAGTTATTTATTTATTTATTTTATTTTATTCATCAAACATGGCCACCAATCTTATGCAAGGCAACTTTACAATCGAATTAACAATTTACACTTATCATAAAACCAATTAAACCAATTACGTTACTAAAACTGTATGTTTGAAAATATTTGATATTTCTTAGGGCCATAAGAAACATATAATATGCTAACTAATATGCTGTTCTCATGATGAAAAATATCATATTGAGGCACGGTGAATGTGGTGATTTTAATATTGTTTATTGTTTTAAAAAAAGTCAGCAAGAAAACTAAACCATGCAATCTGTGTAATTATTTCCCCTCTTTTAATCTGTTTGGTACATATTTCTATTCCATCTATACATGTTCACACTCTTGGTTTAAATAGTTCAAAATCATTTTAAAATGAAACAAAATATTAACAGCACAAGTAACTATCCTATTCTTAAAATGTTTAATTGATTAAATTTGCAATGATCCTCTGAAATTAATGAATTTGTGTAAACCTCAATAATAACATCATCAAATAGTATAATTATCAATTTCAAGATTTGCTGGTTTGATTTGTATAATTGTGTGTGACCATTTAGGTGGCTAATATACCTCTTACTCCAGAAGTTGTTCCTTTCCTTTTGGCATCTTGTGAGCAAGAGCCAAATGCCATCATTGCATTTCTTCAATGGTAAAGTCTTATGGACTTGATGATGCCCTCCCTTTCCTACTGCATTAATGCCAGTGGTATCATCTCTCAATCAGATGTGTTGCTATATTTGAATTTATTCAGGCACAATTCCATCTTCCTGCAGATTTGTTGCCAACTGTTGCAGGAAGGGGAGCGCTGTTTCAAATTATCACTAGGACATTCACATTTATCATGGTGGGTAGGAGAAACAGGGCTCTCAGAAGGGAATCACAGACAGGTATAAAAACAGCATCACTGGCTGAAGAGCAGAATTTAGGTTTGAGAAGACTTGCCTCCTCTGCCTGGGCAAACCAGTTATGACCCCTCTCAAATATGCTCAGTGCCCCTGGGCATACAAATTTGATAAATAAACAAATTAATGCTAACGATTGATCCCACAGGGACTCCAAGCCATATTTCTATGTTAATAAATATGTTTCCACAGCCTGACAAAAACAGAAACAAGGACCTCTTCTTGTAAGCACACCCTTGTAAGTACGCCTGCAGTGGCTGAAATTGAGCACATTTTGCATACAGTGCAAGCATACATAGAAAAGAAGTTATTCTTATGTTTAAAATATTCACACTGAATACACCCACCCACACCATCAGAAGTATAAGAATAAGGCTACCACCCAACAATCACGATTTGGAATATGAGGAACTGGGTCAGTCATCATCTGGTATATGGAAACTGTCACTGCAAAAATGAATGAGTCTGACCACCCTACAGTAACTGCAGTTTAGGTCTCAAAGGTTAGCATCAACCCTAAGACATGAGTCAGAAGCAGAAATTTGGAGAATTATTTCATTGGCCAATGAGGAAATGTTCTACCAGAAATCAAGCCACAGGGTCATTTTCCCTAGAGACAGGAAGACATTTGCAACACCATACCTTGCACTGCAAGAAGCTGTTCATCTGTGGTCCAGCGTGCATTAAATTTCAATGTTACCTAAGCATCACAAAACATAAAGAGAATAATTTACTTAGATAACAGATGTGCTTTTAAACCTCAGCCCCAAACTGTATACAAATGAAACAGTGAATACATTGCTTGAGCAGTCATTTGTTAAATAAAGCCTGCATTATTCTTCTCAGCATGTTTTTTTTTAAAAAATCTCTTTTCAAGTGAAATTATAGAGGTAGTCCATTATTTAGTTAACAACATTTAATTTATAACAGCAGAAAGGAAAAAGGGGATAAAGGGAGCGGTCAATGATTTTAGTACAAGGTTAGCTACAGTACATGAGTCCCTGCATGAGTTGGCTTTGTCAACCAAATCAAAATTTGAGGGCATCTGGACTGTGGCTTTTGGTATCTTCCTGGTGAACTATGCACTTCTTCTCATCCTAACTCCAATAGTGGAGGTAGAAAAGGAACTGGGATAATTCCCCAAATTGCATTGGGTCTCAGAAGCTCCTGAAGTAGCTCCTGCAGCTCCTCTGCAACCCAATGTAATTATAGGGATAAATAGCAAATTCGATCAACTCAGTTAGGTGCCCTTCTATAAACTTCAGAAAAGAAGGGGGGAAAAAAAATTCCCATTAGAACACAAGCTTACCTCTGGTAACCTATATTGCTCTATTCCCCCTTCAAGTTTCTCTTTCAGAGAGCTGTTTGTTTGTTTGATATTTTGAATCTGAAAAGAAAAGTTCCTCTTTCAGTATCGATAATATACAACGTTCGCATAAAATTTGATCTAATTTCAACTATTCTCGAAAACATTATCTATTTCCTCCCCCCCCCCAATAATTTAAACAAGGGCTCCCATTTCTCCAAGAACCACAGTTCTCTCCCCAACTAAGATTGGGGTCTTGCCCTTTTTCCCCTCCTACCCAAACATCCAATAACTCAATAGTTGAGAAGCAATAATGAGGAATAGACTCTTTCATTCTTAGCTTCTCTGGGGACTTTCTAATGTTGATACTTGTAAAAAAAACAACCCCGATACTAAGTTGGATGATTTCCAACAGAACCCTTACATTGTTAAAATGATTGTGCTCCCATTGCTTATCTAAGTCTTTGTTTTTAACACCATGGCATTTAAAAAACAACAAGCCTAACTCACCATCTGAACTGCAGCCACTCATTATTTTTATTTTCTGAAGATGGAGTTCTTTTTTCCAATGTCTGATCATAATAAAAGCTATCTATCTACCTGCCCATGGAACATATGACACTGGTGATGCTGAAGGTTGAAGTTGTGTTTTGCAATCCAGTTTTCCATTTAAATGTCTTTTAAAATTAAAATAATCTTTTAAAATGTCAAGTAGAACAGACAATGTGGCAAATATAAAAGGAACTGATCATTGTTACATGGACATAGTTAAGTGGATGCCCATGGGACCAAACAAAACGACCAGTGCAGTAATCTTCTAACCAATAGAGAAAATAGAAGAATAAAAGCTAGCTGCATAGAAGGGGTAAGACAGAAGAAAGATATTCTAACATGTTATACTTGAATGTATAAAATTAGAACTTAGATGGAAACCAATAAAATAACTGATTACTGATATAAAAGTTTTCAGAAACTGGAAAGCCCAAAGTGTGGAGAAACATGGAAACTGATTTATGGAAATCCTTAATGACGTCCTGAATAAGATACAGGAAGTTGGCAATTCATCTTGCTGCACTGTAAATAGAAAGCCAAGTTGAAATAATTCTCCTCTAAAATGTACTGCAACTGACAGCTTGTTAATCAGGTTTCATCCTGATGCAAAACATCTCACCCAAGCTATAAATCCTCCCAGAGAACTGTGAAGTTGAGATTATTTAAAATATGTATCAGATGATTAAAAAGAAGCCTCGCTCTGTTGCCAGGAGAAAACACATACCTGTCGCTTGATAGAGACGAGCTCCATATCCAGTTGCCTGAGCAAAGTGGTGGCAGCGGTTGCGTTGGCAGACACAGCTTCCACGTCTTCCTGAGAGAGAAACATTCCTTTGGGAGGTTTCCTCTTGGCCCTGTTCTTAGCAGCCTGGGTACTATGCTTTTCTTTCTTTACCTGAGGAATTGTTTCCACGGGAGGAATCTGCAAAGGAGAGATCTACCATATGTAAGCCTGACGATTCACCCACAACTACTGCCACTTCCAAATATGCCCCAAACCTGAGATGGACAATCATAAGTGTACTCTTTTTCTAAGATTCTGCATTACAAAAGCCGACTACAAAAGGAATATACTGCTTGCTTCACCTTTTTAGTAAACCAGCATACATCATAAGTAGATAGGGTCAACATTTTCAGAATTTAATGGGGTAAAATAGGCATCTAATTTTAATTTTTCAAGAAAACAGAGGCCATGTATTCCTGAATATGAGTGCTTAAAGCTTTAG
>JANHFJ010005454.1:4173-16313 GCA_032468195.1 Cerberus rynchops
CCCCCCCCCCCCCCCCCCCCCCCCCCCCCCCCCCCCCCCCCCCCCAAAACAACCCCAGGCAGCAATCTCTGAAAGTTATGTCAATGTGGCAACTCGGTCAAATAATCTATGGGAATTATTTTTTAAGTTTGGCAAATCATTTTGTCTACGACAGCAACCCAACACCTTCTCAGAATTCAAACTGTCCTCACCAGCCTAAAGTGGAGCCTGCCTTCCAACTCGTTGGCTCCTGTGGCTTTAAAGTTACCCTAGGCTCTAGAGCTCCAAGTACCCTGTCAAATGGACTGCCCTGGACTGCTACTTCTGTTCATTTAGATGGACTATTCTGACAAAGGGCTGCCTCCCTTTCTTCTGTCACCACCTACCAGTTTCAAGCAGCTTTGCAACAAGAGGGAAGTTGGAATGCGAGACTGTGTAATGCAGGGCCGTGTTGCCATTGGCATCCGCCATATTGATGATGAATTCTAGCAACTGTGAGGAAATAGCCTGGAAATCTGTCAAGTGCAGTGAGATCAACTGTGGATCAGCTTCTTTGTGGCAGGAAAGCTTGAGCCAATAGTGGAGCATTGAGGTATAGGCTAATTTCTGCCACGGTACATACATATAAGAAAAAGAAATTACAGGAGAGGTATGTAAGAAATTGTTAGGGTGCATTTTTGCAAGCTGTCTTCATGGCTCTGTGCCTTTTCAGTATTTCTATTGCTTATTATCTTCTGGCAAATGGGCAGGGTATCAGCAGATGCTATTTTATCTATACTGTACAGTATATCCACCCCAACTTTAGAAATAAATGCATACCGTCTCTCCATCCATTTGTGGATTTGAACTCTCTAAGTATTTTTGAAGAACTGCACAAGCTGAAAGCAACTCCTTGTTGAGACCCAACCTGGTAATACAAAGAAAGTGAAAAAAGAGGGTTATTTTAGCTCCTTACATACTGTATATTACTAATGTTAGTATTTAGTATTATGTGCAGAAAACTGGGCTTTTGTCCTCTCCTCACTTTTCTTTTTTCTTGGTTATAAGGAAGAGTTAAGCAGGATTCATTTTTACTTTTCAAGATTTTGTGTTTTTTTTAACTTCGAACAAGATCCTGTTTTTTGAAACAAATTATGTATATTTTAGAGCACCAGTTTGGAGTAGTACTATATTAAGGTCCCAGAATAGAAACCAGGAGACTGTGATTTCTGATCCTGTCTTAGGCACGAAGCCAGCTAGGTAACCATGGGCCAGTCGCTCTCTCAGCTCTAGAAAAGGTGGAATGGCAAACCACTCCTGAAAAACCTTGTCAAGAAAACTGCAGGAATTGACTGATCTGAAAATCAGACACAATTGAAGAAAAAAAATATTTATTTTAAAATTAGTCAGCATTCTAATTCAGTTTGTGGTCAGCTTCTTTAGTAATTCACTGGAAGTGTACTATAAATCAAGTGGAAGGGGGAGGAAGAAGAGGGAATATATCAACCAATATATCAATCTTTTTATTCAAGATTACACAGAGCAATTACGCAGAGCAATAATTCTAAATTGTGGTTTAGCATTACATTAGGAAGTTCCTCTGAGAGGGAAAATTAATATAGAGAGACATAATTTACAGTGAATTTTTCTGTTTTGTGCTAGTTCAGGGTTATAATTCAATGACAGTTGTGCAACAACTGTTACCACCTTTACAATACAACATATGGAGAGAATTATTTTACTCAAGAAGAAAAGAACTCTGAAACTGTTTCCAGGGCTGCTGCAAAGCAGGAAAGGACCATTTTGTGATGCTCACACATCCTATTATCAAATAACAACAGTGCAATTTCAGCAAGGTTTTTTTTTTGGAGGGGGGGGGAGTTTGTGGTCAGAAGAATATGACGATAGGTGCAGGTCAGCTTTAAAGAGTTGAGGAGTGGAATTAATGGCTATGTAAAGCACACAGTGCACAGTGCAGACTCTCAAGAGCTCTGAAGATGTCCAGACTGATGATTACCCAGTTTTGCCTGCTGGTTCCTTGCTGGGACCTTCTGCTGTGGTTGTTTTCCCCACCTCGACAGGGACTCCAGGGTGTAATGTATCTGTGGCTATTCCAGAAAGCTTTGGAGCTTCAGCTACAATTCCCTGTCCTGCAGGAAGGCCTTCACTTGCTTCATGGTATTCACTCTCAGTGCTTTCATTGTCTGAGATGTTTTCAGCTGTGCTGGAGTCCTCAGAGGAGGTAGACTCATACCTGGAACAACACAGGGTTGAGAAACAAGCCAAAAGAAGCCCAAGAAATTATTCCAGATTATCTTCAGAACAGAAAGACACTATGGCAAACCCTGACTGTATGTTACCACTGCACTTCAGAATGGAGAACTTCAGAGATGCCAGGTGATTTGGGATCTTGCAGGCCACAATGGAGACCCGTCTTAGTACAAATGGCAATTTACAATAAAAGCAGCAAGGGTAAGTAGAGCTCCCTCCCAGTGGTGGATTATGATAGGACTCCTAGGCAAACTCTGACAAAATTGTTCAGTTGTTGTGTTTCTTTGAGGTGAAGATGATATATTGCTTCTCTGAATTCCAAATTGAAGGTTACGGAAGCAAACAAGATAGGAGTCTGCTGCTATGGACCTGTATGACTTGCTTTCTCGATTAAGGAATTGATGGATGAATTGGGAGCTTCCCATTTTCTTTATAATTCTGAAACTGAGATTTACCCTCCATTGACACCCACAAACTGGAGGCTCTTCTTGCTAGTCAGAATTTCTGTAGGTTCTTCCTTCTTCTTCATAATTGACCGGATCCCTGCAGTGGATGAAGCTATGGAGAAACAAAGGAAGGTGGTAACATTAGCTTGTCAGAGGATTCCATGGCACCTTTCTCCACCCCACCTTCTTACCTTGATCCTCTTCCTTCATCTGCACATCTAATTTAGGTTCTTGAGAGAAGCAAGGAACCATGTGTTCTCCTTGGAGGGAGTCAAAAAGGGAATCTTCAGTTTTCTCTAGTGATTCTTTGGGCTCTGAAACAGGAGAGTGACAACAGATTGCTGCCTCTTGGACATCTTTTTGATTAGGTATCAATATTGCTGTTTTGTGGGCTCACATTAACGCATGCAATATTGCTCCATGTATGCATGGCTTGATTACAACTTGGCCAAGAAGAATGGCTTGATTACAACCTGGCCAAGTACCATATAATAACTTAATATTCCAAGCCTGGAAAACAGGGAACAATGTATACAGGTAGTTCTCGACGTACGGTCACCACTGAGCCCAAAATTTCTGTTGCTAAGCAAGATAGTTGTTAAATGAGTTTTGCCCCACTTTACGACCTTTATTGCCATAGTTGTTAAGTGAATTACTGCAGTTAAGTTAGTGTTAAGTATTTAAATGAATCTGGCTGCCCCATTAACATTGTTTGTCAGCAGTTCTCAAAAGATGAGGACACTGCAACCGTCGTAAGTACATGACAGTTGGCAAGTCTGAATTTTGATCACATGACCATGTGATTGCTGTAATGAATGTAAGTGTGAAAAATGGTGATAAGTTACTTTTTCAGTGCCGTTGTAACTTCGAACAGTTACTAAACAGATGATTGTAAGATAAGAACTACCCTTATGGAACTTTTCCATATTCCCTCGTTGTATTAAGCTATGATTTTTTTTTACCAACATTCACAAATTCACAATTCATCATAAGAATTTGTAGAAAAAATAGAGTCATGTTGATATTGAAAGAAATAGCATAAGACAAAAGTATGTGTGTTCTGTGAATGAATAGTATAGTTATATGGAAAAACAGAATAAAAGAAACTTGCAGTCAAGTATCTTTCAGACTACACCCAATATGTAGGCTTATCTTGGCTCTTCTGTGAAGATTGCTTCTTCATCTAGTTTCCTGAAGATCACCCTTGGTAATTAAATTGAAGCTTATACCTCCAATTTAACAGATGCTCACCCACTGTTAACATAGCTAATATAATCTCCCTATTTTTGGGACGGTAGCACATTTGGAGTTCTGCAATTTTACCAAAGGCTGCTGAGGAGATTTGCATTTAGTCATACCAGGCATTAGCTGTTTTAAAAGAAGCAATGGTTCTAGCTGGAAAAATATAGAGAAACTAAATAACAATAAGTAATAACACTTTAGATCTTTGTGACATTAGGGACAGAGGGTTGAAAAACATTAGATGAATAAATAGATAAACAATTAAATATTCCACTTAGCAATATGTAGGTAATTTTAGCTGATCTTGAAAAAGGCACATCAAAAGGTCACTAGGAAATCCCATGTCTGAATGCAAGACTGGGAAATTGAAAAAAAACATCCTTGATGAAGACAATTTCTGTATTGTTTTCAAGCAATTAGATGTATTTGTCCAAATAGCCACTAGAAATCACAACTTGACTTGAGGACTCTTTTGTGTTAATTAGCCATCTCTGGAAAATAACGTGTTAACCAGTGATTGCTAATTTAATTAAAGCTATCATCTCCTTGCCTTTGTCTACAATTTCCATTCAGCAACCACCGGAAGAAACTTACATCAAGTCATGAGTTATTTTAGGAATTGTTTTCTTTTAGCCCTGTTACCCCACACCATGGAAGGGATTACAGGAGTGGGATGAACATCTTTTCTAGCACCCCGCAGACCACCCCTTGCAATAGACACCAAGCAATGCAGCTATTCCACAAGCAACACTCACTACTCTAAAAACAAAAAAGTTCCTTTCTGTAATCAACAGTACAACTGCAGCAGGAAGAAGCTCAGACAAATAAGATCTTAGAGAAACACCCTAAAGGCATTCATTGATCCATGGAGGCTCAGTTGGCTTTCATGTTGCAACGCTGCAACAGCTGGAAAAGCTCCCAATGTTTATCCAGGTCCTGATGCCAAGAATGTAGGCTGCTCATCCCAAGGGACCAGAGTTAACTTCTGTCTCACATTGGAGATTGTGCTGTGATTTCCACAAGCAGAGTTAAGAACACACCAAGTACCAGCAGAAAGCTAAAAAAAGAATTGCGCGCGAGAGTTGGTCCTCCACAGATTTGGAGCTCAGTCTAATTCTGAGTCTGAGGAAGCACTTCTGGCCCACCCCTCTATTAGACAAAGGTAATTTTTGCTGATCTTCATCATAACTTCAGCTTCCAATAATCTTTTTGCTCAAGAATTTTTGATTTCCCCACTGGGAATTTCACAGAGTATTTTAAAACTGCCTTTGAATTTTTTATGACAAATTAACTTTGGGCTAAATTTTGGCTATTGAGGTAATCCTCAAGTTACAACCACAATTGAACCAAAATTTAAGTTGCTATGTGAAACATTTGTTAAGAGAATTTTGCCCCATTTTATGACTTATCTTGCCACAATTGTTAAGTGAATCATTGCATTTGTTAATAACATGGTTGTTAAGTGAATCCTGCTTCCCCATTGGCTTTGCTTGTTAGAAGTAATCTCATAACTCCAGGACACTGCAATCTTCACAAATATGAATTAGTTGCCAAGCATCAGAATTTTGATCACATGACTGTGGGGATACTGCAATGGTCATAAGTGTGAAAAATGGTCTTAAGTCACTTTTTTAGTGCTGCTGTAATTTCAAACTGTCACTAAATGAACTGTTATAAGTCGAGGACTATCTGTACCCATAGTTCTAGAGTTATATACTTTTTAGTTTATTTCGTTGTTTAGTTACTTTTCTTTACTCTTCTTTACTTTTTCACTTCTCTGTCTTATTGTTTTGATATGTACAATATATCTGCAACTGGTATTAAAATAACTGAAGAAAGTGAACTGAGTAATCTTTTCTGGATAAATAGGTTCTGCTCCCCTGAAACCAAATCAAAGCTAGATTACTGTCCTTGTTCCTTACCTCTTGTTTCTTTTTTTCCATCCCCATCCTCGTCTGTGTTGACAATGCTGATCTTTTTCACAGAGTGAAAGGTGGTGGCTGTGTTTCCTGCCCCAGCATGAATTGGGAAAGTGGTTTCCATCACCTCACTGCTGTGGTATGTGGCACAAAATGGCACCTGAACATTCTCAGAGATTGAATCTCTGCTTGCTGAAGGCCTGAGGCTGGCATGGGGCTGCTTGCTCTCCAGAACCTGTGCCCTCTGAGGCCCAGTAGCTATGCTGGCTGTGATCTCTGGGACCCTTTCCACTTGGACAACTTTGACTGCATCAACCCGAATAGGGGAATCCCACTGCTGTGCTCCTTCTCCCCTTGCTTCCCATTCTATTAGGCCCTCATCTCTTGTCGAAGTTTCTTTGTCTTTCTTCTCCCCGCCCTGATGCTCCAGTTTCTGATGGGCAGCTTGGAGATCTTGAAGTGCTCTCTTCAGTTGTGTTTCTAACACAACAATTTTAGTGGATAGGACCTGAATAGCTTGGCATTGCTGCTCCACTTCTGGGGAAGGCAATCCCAACTCTGCCTCCTTGACTGCTACCCCTATGTCACATCTTCCCATGTCCACATTCACTTCTCCATCTTCAACTGTCCTTCCTACACCCACTGATCTCACTTCCTTCTTATCCAATCTATCCTTCGTGTCAGGCCTGGTACTGCTGTCCTCTGTATTTCCACCTGCCCCCTCTTCAGGGATGTCTATGTAGAGCTCCCCTCGTGATTTGCCCTTGCCAAATCCTCCTGGGTGCCCTAAGAACTTCTGGCTTTTAAGCTGAACGCTTAGCTGCCTTTTCTCTTCCTGTAGCACTGAAATCTTCACCTGAAGGACTGGTATCATCTTGACCTGTTCTTCCAATTGGCGCAACTTCTTCAAAGCTACAGCCATCTGCTCACGAACATATTGAAGATGTCCTGGAGTTGGTGAAACTGGAGTGGACAACCCAGAACCAATTGGTGTGAATTGTCCAGGAGCACCTTGCTGTGAGCCATTGTAAGAAGTTTGATGGGAAATATTCTGGCTTCCAATCAAAGAATTTGTTGATCCAGATACACTGCTGTGGAGACTTCCTAGACTACTTGCTGTGGGGGTTTCCCCATCTAGGTCTGCCTGGTCTTCTAACTTCTTTCTAGCATCTAGCAAAGTTTTCTCCACACGGGCATTGAAACTGCTGTGAATTGCATTAGTGTACTGTGGGTAGAAGCTACGGCCGCAATAAGAATAGGAGGAATGGCGACTGTCCATACTGGCATTGGAACAGAGGGACTCAGTAGATGTCCACCATGAACCGGTGTAGCCATAGCCCCGGGGCAATGAGCTGTAGCGTGGTCGGCGATGAACTGGAATGCGCTTAATAGTGTGGCCCTTCTCAATATCATCCACATATTTGAGAAAGTCCAGATCAAGATGGTAGCCATAAGGCGTCTCCACTGAGTAAGTTAAGTCTTGCTCCTTCCCATGGAAGATTGTAGTAGAGGCTGGATTGGCCTTTCCTTCAAAACACAAAAGAGAAAGATCAGCTTAGAACATTTTTCTATCAGGGTTAAGGATGTGCATGAAAGGACTGACCACCGAAAGGCTGGGATCACCATGACCTAGTTGAATAATGAATGTTTTGCATATCATGGCAAGTACTGGCTGATCTCAGCATAGATAGATGTAGTCATAGACCTAGATCCAATTGTCTCCTACTTCAAGTTTATATATGTGAACTTTATTTGTTATATACATGACACATATATACCTGCAAAATCAAAGAAAGCAAGGGAAATAGTCTGTAGGAAGAATAGGGATATGGATAGGGATAGGGAGCAGTTAAAGGGAAGTGAACATTTCCATTCTATGAGAAAGAGAAATCAGCTTAGAATCAACTGTATTTTTTAAATCTGCCAATTGCATTAAAAACAGCTCTTCTCAAACAAGGGGGGACTAGTTTAAATCAAATAACAGAATAACAGAGTTGTAAAGGACCTTGTAGGTCATGTAGTCCAACCCCCCACCCAAGCAAGCGATCCTACACCATTTCTGACAGATGGCAGTCCAGTCTCTTCTTGAGAGCTTCCAGTGATGAAGCTCCCACAACTTCTGAATGAAACAGAGTACTTCTAACCAGTAAATAGAAACTCTACATTACTCCCAATTTTGCATTATTTGAATCTGACTGCCAAACCAACAAACCTTGTTGATTGATTGACTGATTGATTGCAAAGCTACATTTTAAAGAGTTTGATGCTTTTATTCTACAGTTTCATATCAAGTGTCATAGCATCTCATCCAATCTCAGTACTGACATAACATGATACTACAGCTTGCATGTATAGTGCTCCATGTGTGGCCAATTCTTAATTCACAGGCAACTGAATGTTGCCTGAATGGCATAATTCTTTGTGGACCACAGAACTTTTGGCAGCCCTGATAACTTTTTTCCATAATCCCAATGATTAGTCCTGAGGGCAGTGATGGGGAAAAAAAACACTGTTCTGTTCATTATTGTTTGTTCCAAAAGGTTTTCAAATACTGTATGCTAAAAAAAATGTAGTGTTCTGCACATGCACATATAGTGTTCAAGGAGTATAAAAAAGTGTTCCAGGTCAGTATATTTCTAAAATGCTGGATAGAAACAGGGAATGGATACTATTAGCTTGCTCTTCTTGTAAACTGACCTTAGATGCACTTAAGTTGCCATATTTGGGCATCTAGCTGGTTACAGAATTGCAGATACAACTTGGTTTGTTCTAATAAGAACACAATTTTATTCTTTTAACCGAGACTTACTCCCAACCCCTTTTCTCTAATCCATAGATGAAACAAATAGCAGTAGCAATAGCATTTAATTTTATATACCCCATAGCACTTTGCAGCATTCTCTGGGTGGTTTACAGTGCAGAAGCATTATTTGCATATTACCCCCAACCATTTGCCTCCTCATTTTACTGACTTTGAAAGGATTGAAGGCTGGGTCAACCTTGATCCTCAGCAGGATCAAACTCCAGGCTGTGGGCCAAGTTAGCTTGCAATACTGCACTTTAACCACTGTACCACCAAATCTATGTACCATTTAGGGATTCCTAGAATGAGGTTTTTATTGCCTATGAAATCTTACTTTAGTGGTCTGGCCAAAATTATTTCCACTTGTTACTCTCCTCTATTTTTGCTTTTTGTCAGAAAACACTTTGATTCCCAATTTATATTCTGGGGCTACTAATATACAGGTAGTTCTCACTTAACAATTTAGCAACTATTCAGTTATGATGATAATGAAAAGTAACACTGTGATCA
Organism: Cerberus rynchops; assembly: GCA_032468195.1. Classification (NCBI taxonomy): domain Eukaryota; kingdom Metazoa; phylum Chordata; class Lepidosauria; order Squamata; family Homalopsidae; genus Cerberus; species Cerberus rynchops. Next base: position 13,323 of record JANHFJ010005454.1, read on the forward strand.
ATCCTTGAATTTACAACCTTTTCAGGTCTGTAAGGCAAAGGAAAGCTGAAATAAGACAATAAGCACAGTAGAAGTTTCGCTTAACAATTGAGTTAGCAGCCCCAATTGTGGTCACTAAAGGAGGACTACCCATATTCTATAAATATTGTACTATATCACTAAACCCCAAGTGTATTTTACAGACATCAAATGGAGACATGTTTGCATACACAAGAAACAGAACTGTATCCCACTGAATCCTTCCCATGCTACGAAATGAAAGAACTTTCAGTGAGAATAATTCAGAGATTGAATGTGTCAATGTGATCTACAATTACTATCTGTATTGGCACAAAGGATGCCCAGTGCCATCTGCTGATGCACTCTGTTCAAAAGTAGTCTTTATACAGACCTACCTGGGAAAGCAGTACCCATATGCAGAACCTGGGCCATTCTTTCCACTTGATCAATATGCACGTTCAAAACAGTCCAGAAGCCTCCTCACAGCTCATAGGAGGCCCACTTTGCCTGAAAATAGAAATCAATGCTGTTTTAAGCCACATATTCTTAAAACAATCAGCCCAACTAAGGGACTGTGGTTCTGCTTGCTGCTTCAAATGTTTGTGAAAATAACTGATAGGAATTTGACAGTACTTTCCGAAAGCAGGACACTGCCCCCTGGGATAATTACTTCCAATAACACCTTTAAGTAAGTAATCACCATCAATCTTGTGCTAGATAGGTGTCACATTGAACTTCAAAGTGGTACAACAGTTCTTGATCACAGTGTTTACAATTCCCAACTGGGTTATTCCTTCCCACTATAATTATCTTCAAGTTACAGAGAACAAAAGTAGCAATATATTTGTTACATTTTAAAAGCTATGCAGTAAAAATATGAAAAACTGAATGCAGTTCAAAAGATTAATAGCTTATCCATAAAAATACATCCTATCTAAAGGTTCATATGTTGCTTGCTTGCTTGTAAGAAAAATTATTAAAACACAACTTTCAGACCATTCCATCCTTCATCTTCAATAATATTTCCTCTGTTATTTAATGGGACTGTGTTTCTCCTGTTCTCACTTATATGGTGGAAATTGTTTTAAATTTTTAAACTATTAATCACCACCATTGGTGCCTAACTGGCTTAAAAGACAACTCAGAAAGTTTTAATAAACTTGTACGTTTCAGGGTCTGTATTTTGCTTGTCTTTCTGTATATCATTTCCCTTTTTTGCCATTCAGGATCTTGCTTGTATACTTGAAAGCTAAAAATACTTTAACGTTCTCTTCCTAATACTGTAATCTTGTTTATCTCCCAAGGGAAGGGAAATTATTCTGCTAGCCACATGCCTTGACAATATCCAACCAGGAGACAGCACTATTTAATGTATTTGATTTTCCCCCCTCCTCTCTTTTTTCTTATTTGCCAGAAAACAACAGGGGGTATGAAGACTTTACTCATACACACCTACACACTTAAGTATTTTATCTCCAGGTTGGCTGGTAAAGCAGACCTTACTTAATGTCAGGTCTGCTTCCTTCAAATCCTAAGAAAGAAAAACCTCAACTCCATTGCATTAGAAATCAGGGAACTTTTACTGGGAAAGAAGTGAATGCAGAGAAAGCAAAGCAAGGTCTGAGTAAAATCGCAGGAAAATTACATTTCAAAAGAATGCCCAAAACCCTCCCTCCAGGGTCCCAGGATGATTGTCCAGTCCTTATTTCTCATTGGGTCACAAGGCATATATCTGCAGGTGTTAACGTCCGTTACTTCTCTGGGATGGTTGGCCTTGATGAGGCGTAAACATCTTGTCTGAGAAATACATGCTACTTTATTCGTACACAGGGGCCTCCAGACACCAGCACTCTTCCCCCCCTTATTACCAAGCTCCCCCACCTGTTACTATGGCAGCCAATAAGAGTGAAGCTTCAGAAGAAAGTTGGAGGCTGACACATAGCTTTATATATTGGAGTAAGAAACTGAAAAAATGTTTTTTAAACTAATTTTACTCAAAGAAAAAAATAATTTCTCACAATAGCAAGTAAAATACTAATATTTTGTAATTTGTATTTATGCAAATATATTTCTTAAACCAAAAGTAATTATTCCCAGGATAACTGATTATAAGAATAAGCCCAATAATTAGATAAATATTTTAATGCATTTTAATAATTTAATAATATCTCAGCCTCTTCTTTTTTAACTGTTTAATGGCCAGTTATTAGGGCGATTCAGCTACAGTAAAATGTAGTTTAAAAATTTCTTGTAACATATAAATGTTCTGTCTTTCCAAGTTTCATTTTTTTCTAGCCAAGCTGGGGAAAGATTGATAAGTTCTGATTATCATGTTCCCAGAATATCTTAAAAGTAACTAGCACAACTCCCCAAATATCTTTGTATGTTTATTATTTAGTAAAACAGATCAAATAACATTTATTTTCACATTCAAATAATTAGAATAAGATTAAGAAACTTAAATTTGTTTGGAATTATTCTTTGGACTTTGAGGCATAAGGTTTATTACTGCCTTTCTATAAGGCAAAAATGTTTTTCCATATTCATATGATTAAGTGACATAGAAACAGGGCCTCTTTCTTTGCATTTTTGTTGTTGTTGTTGTTGTTGTTGTTGTTGTTCCTACAAGTCTATGTTGACACCTGGCAAGTGCCTAGACTTGTCCCTGCAATTGTCTTGGCAAGATTTTAGAAGTGGTTTGTCATTGCTTCTTTTCCTAAGGCTAAGTGACAAGGACTGGCCCAAGATTACCCAGCTGGCTTTGTGCCTATAGTGGGACTAGAACTCAGTCTCCTGGTTTATATATATCCTGATGCTTTAACCATTACTGCAGCCTGGCTTTTTTTGCTTTGTATTATTATTATTATTATTGTTGTTGTTGTTGTTGTTGTTGTTGTTGTTGTTGTTGTTATTATTATTATATTAATTAAACTTCTATACCGCCCCTCTCCCAAAGGACTCGGGGCGGTGCACAGCCAATAAAAACCAACA
>JANHFJ010005459.1:92925-104337 GCA_032468195.1 Cerberus rynchops
GGAAAAAAACAAAAGGAGATTTCTTCTAACAACCAGTTCTCCGAACTGCTTAGAAAATTTACTACCAGTTCTAGTAACCTACTAAAACCTGCTGAATTTCACATCTGTACATAAGACTAAACAACTCTAGGTCTACACCAGTGGTGGAATCCAACCGATTTTGTTACTGGTTCGGTCTGCACACGTGCCAACCGCATTGCCACACAGCTTCTAAACTGCTTATTTTGGCTTACCAGAGGCAGCCTGGATGATTGGGAAGGTTCTGCGCAAGGGGATATAAGACAGGAAAGCACAGGAGTGGGTGGGAGGGCCCAAACATCATCAGGAGCAGGTGGGCGTAGCTAAACATTTTCGTACCAGGTCGGCAGAACCAGTGCAACCTGGCTGCATTTCACCACTGGTCCACACAGTATGGACCTAAAATCAGTAGGAAATGCAGATTGTCTCTAATTCAGTAAGCAGGACAACTGGATAATTGCTTAGTATGTAGGATGTCTATGTCTCATTTTGTCAACAAGAGTATAATTTGATATGTTAGTGGAAATTAAGGTACTTATGAAATTTTAGTCATCTGTTTCCACCCTATTAAGTTGCAATTTTTTCTAGTTTGGTATTCTAGTATACTTTGCAACATTCTTAGCTCTGTCATGCAAATATTAAACAGAAGATTATATGTGTGCCAGGTCTTGTGTACCTGCAATCAAGTTTCTCTAAACAATCATAAAGCTGGGAGCCAAGAATATAAAATTGTGTTCTGTCATTTTAATTGAAACCTTCAGACAAGTCATAGTATGTAAATATGCCACTGATTACTTAGTTGGCATCTTTTATTAGTATCTCATGACACTAACTGCTTATTCGGCATAGCTTCCCTTATACTGGCATTGTGAAAATTCTATAGTAATTGAAAATGATGTATGAACTAAAAAATCTTTGCCTTGTACATAGTAGGAATACAGAAAATGCTTTGCTCACTCTCTCTCTCTCTCTCTCCAGTTAATGTATACTTTAGCATTGATTGGCCTATGGTACCATATTTTATATGAAAAGTCACTTTCATCCACTTAAGTCAGTTTGATATAAAAAAAAGTCTTCTAGGATCTAGTTTCCTCTCATAAATTGTCCTGGGATCATTTATTTGTCGCTTTATTTTGCCCTCCTGTTATATATTTGTCTCATTCTTCATTTTTAAAAAAATCTTAACATTGTTTTCTTGCTGAAATAAATCAGAACATCCATAAGGTCCCAAACTCTTTCCTTCCTCACCGACTGTTTATATGCTCACTTGGCATGATAGAATTTTGAACTTGTGTTGTACAACATGGTGGAAGCCCCCTCCTTTCCCAAAACCGTTATCAATGCAAAAAGCAAAAGAAGAAATTTGTGCTGTCCCATGATACATTAATCTGCAGTTGTGAAATATTTGCATGTGCCAATCTTCACTGGTTATTTGCAGATATTTACTTTAGTGCATGGCATATAGAACATTAAAAGCATTTTGAAAATCCCACAGTTTTTCAACTTCTGAAGGATTATTAACTTCAAAGTCAAAAGAAATGCTGGCCTTCTATGGCTGGAAATGCCAGCAGCCTTTTGCATATCCCACCCCAGTACCAAGCAACCCCCAGCAGAGAGGAATGATTACTGTCTCAGTGGTGAGAGGATGTCTTTTGATCTCCCAACATATTGGAAATTACTTAAAGGTAAGCCATCTGGTAGCTGAGGAACAAAAATAGATTACATCACACCCTGCTAGAAAGATTGTGTTAAATCCTGTGTATCAAGGCTTTTCATAATTCTATATTAACTCAGCTAATAGGATTAGGGACACATTTTCCATAGGTGTTGTTCACCAACTATTAACAGAAAAAAGGAAAAGAAAAAGAACATTCTTTCCCATTTTGGTCATGATCTATAAAATTCAACCTTGTTCCACTGTGGACAGAAAGAAGTCTTTCAAGAAAACAGCTTTTCTTTAGAAACAGTTAGTATCCTAAAAATACTTATCATAGGGAAGCATATTCTGGAGGATGATGGGAACAATAGAGCAGGGATGAACATAGTTTTTTGTGATTATTATTCAGACATAAACAATTAATTGGGATAATTTGCAGACATGTAATGCAGTTGTAAAAACAGCATGTAAAACATGTTCTCTACAACATACTTAATTGGCAAAAATATTGAATCGCTGCAGGTAGTAGTGAGACCAGCTATGCTGTATGGATTAGAGACTGTAGCAGTGAGGAAAAGACAAGAGGCAGTGATAGAGGTAGCAGAGATGAGGATGCTGAGATTCTCTTTAGGAGTGACCAGGATGGACAGAATTAGGAATAAGCACATCAGAGGGACAGCTCAGGTCGGCTGTTTTGGGGACAAGGTCAAAGAGGCCAGATTGAGATGGTTTGGACATGTGCAGAGGAGGGAGAGTGGTTATATTGTTAGAAGGATGTTGGAGATGGAGCTGCCAGGCAAGGGGTCAAGAGGAAGGCCAAAGAGGAGATAGATAGATGTGCTAAAAGAGGACATGACGGTGATTGGGGTGAGAGTGGAGGATGCTGAGGATAGAGTTGGGTGGAGGCAGTTGATTTGCTGTGGCCACCCCTAATGGGAACAGCCAAAAGAAGAAGATATGTATGTGTGTGTGTGTGTGTGTGTGTGTGTGTGTGTGTGTGTGTGTGTGTGCTACTATTGTCAACTTTAATCCAACTGGATATCTTCTTCTTGTTGTGCCATATCAGTCATTGGATGTTGGCAATTATGTTGGCAATCATATTTTTATCAACAGTCTAGTCTCACATTTGCTACCTGATGCCAATATAGATTTATGATTTGTATGCCTTTGCCCTCTAGTCCCACTTGTTTCAGGATTTGTGATAGTTTGCTGTGTCTTATTTTATCAAATGCTTTTTCAAAATCTATGAAGCACATGCAAACACTGTGAGTGACATATCTACAATGCTGAACAAGAACTTGCATGTTCTGAACCCAAATTGTGATTTTACATTACTTAGACACTTCTCAATTTTGTTGTATATTCTTGTGTGAATTATTCTCAGGAATATTTTCAGGGCATGACTCATTAAGCTTATTGTTCTGTATTTGGTACACTGATCTGCATTTATTTTGGGGGGGGGGGTGTCACAAAGTTTGACTTTAGCCAATCATCTTTCCTGTTTTATATATTTGATTGAAGAGCTGCAGTAAAAATTCCTTCCCATTGTCTTCCAGCAATTTTAAAATTTCTACTGGGGAATCATCAGGTCCTGGGGCTTTTCTTGATTTTGCTATTTTTATTGCATGATCAACCTCCTCCATGGTGATGTTTGGTCCAGTTGTTATACTTCCCATATCAATGTCATCCCTAGCATCCTCAAAAAGTTCTTCAATATATTCCTTCCATTTTATTAGTTCTTCATCCCCATCCAAGGGGATGGATATGGCAGGTATCATTTATATTAAAAATGAACATGCCAATACAGGCAGTAGATGAACATAACAGGGTAAAACATAATTCACAAGTTCGCTTATACAGTGAAAAGCAGATCTTGATTTCCATGGAGAAGATATGATTGAATCTATTGCTCAACCACCAATATCTCATTCATTTGACCAGACAGAGAAAGAAAAGGCACACAAACCTGTGGGACTTTGTAGGTGCCTGCTAATGTTGATATCTGCGTGGAGATGTCCTCGTTAGCTCTATCAAGAAGAACCAAAATGTTGTCCTTCCTTCCACAGCTGTAATTGGGGACATTGGCTTCTCCAGTAGAGAGTAAGTCCAGCAAGGCATCTGAAGTGCCAAGTGTGCTCATATAGTTGTCCTGAATGTTGTAGCCAAGTGTGAGATTGTGCAGGAATTGGAAATTCTTGTTCATCACTTGAACGGCAGAAATTATCCGTATTAATGATGAAATACTATAAGCAAACCTGTTGTAAAAAATTTTTCATGTTATTATAATCCAAAACAACATTTAAAAAAAAAAAATAATTTAACCCTCTTTTTATCCACAAACCTGAATCTTAAGTAGACGCTATTGATCCAAAACAAATCAGTTACACAAATATGGAAATGGACTGGAAGAAAAACTACAACTGTTTCAATAACTACTTTAAACAAAGGTCAATATTCAAGTGATAAACTCAGGACTGAACTGGGAGAGGGAAATAATCTGGACTGCATGTTTGGATTTGAGTCTCTTCCACAAAATCAGTCAAAAGAGGGAAGCATAGAAATCAAACTCATTCAGGAAATTAATCGGGTCCTGCTACACAGGAGTAAGTGGAATAAGAGGAAAGGAAGGAGAGTGTTAGATCTGCAAGTGGAGGGAACGCAACCCCATCATCTGGAATGACTTACACATAAGTCTGAATAGGAGCACTATTGAAAGCAAACATTGTATCAGATATTTCTTTGTCAGTTATGACTGTACTAATGACATAGTCTCCTGACCCGTAAAAGCTCCATGGTTTATTTCCATCCTGGTGCTCCAAACTCAGTGGGCATTTCATCTTAAGCATCCCAGAGATCGGCTGGGACATCAGGAGCATCAGAAGAAGGAGCAGAAGCAGGAAGCCCATCATTCTGATGGCTTTATTAATCTCCTTCCTGTTTTTAACACAAACAACAGGAACAGTTGGAGGAATTCAAAGCTCACTCACAAGATGGAAATGCCAGTGGCTTTTCTGATTCAAATGAAGACAATCTGAGCTTCATCTGGAAAGGAGAGAGTGGCACAGCACCTTCCTCTCCCAAAACTTGTGTCACATAGAATGCAGCCTAAGAAATTTATCATTTTCTGATGAAAGATGTCTTCAATGTTGCTTCAGTCTGATGTTTACATCAAAGACAATTATTGGAGAAGTAGCATAAGATCTCAAAGACGCAGACGGTCATAATTACTCTGAGAAGCAGCCTCTCCTCTTGGGATCCTGAACTTCTTCTGGGCTCCATGTGCAGAAAAGACTGGAGAAAAGCATGTTAGTGGAAAATCACAGTTATATTATTCACAGGGGCTCAGTTCTGTAGAGCTTGTGGCCTTTCCTATCAGGAAAGCTTGTTTAATTATTTTAATTGGTTTTTAAATTTTGTGTGTATGTTTATTATTTGCTGTACACCGCCCCGAGTCCTTAGGGAGAGGGGGCGGTATATAAATCCAAATAAAGTAAAATAAAGTAAAGTAAAAGGACAAGTCCAGAAAGTGATGCTGGATGAAGATAGTTCAATGACAAGGGAATTGACTTCTTCTGTCCTTCAACAAGGTCTCTTGTCTCCAGAGACTGCTGGGAAGGTCACTCAAAACTATGGAGTTTGGTGATACTCTAGATCCTTTAGGACAGGACTTGCTTATCTTTTTATCTTACTTTAAATTAAAACTTGCCCTGGCTGTTCAATAATTATCCCAAAGGATCATTAATATTAGAGGAATTGAAAGGCCAATACATTTAGAATATTAGGTGCTGCTTTGGATGTTTTCCCTGAAAACCCATATTCTGGTTTTCCAGATAAAATATTGATTCTATTCCTTTATATCAGTGAGCTGATATATAAATATGTTCCTCTGTAGTAATATATTTTGACTTCTCCAGAGTCTTGTGACATAAATAGAATGGCTGGAAGAAGAACTGAAGGAAGCCATTGGAGCAGAATTTTGTGTAACTCTTGGCATAGTTGAAAATGCCTTTGTGTGGTAAAATTTCTTCTTGGAAAGAAGCACCTTCAATTGCTCCAAGTTCCTCTTTTTGTGTCCTTCCACCCCTGGAGTAGCAAAGTTTCCCTCACTTTGTTCGGCCAGCCCCGAGAAAGGACATGAGAAAATGCAGCAGGTGGGAGGGGAGGGGCTCAAACAATCCGCCTGTCAGGGGTGGCCCTGCCTGGCTTGGGAGCAAGGCAGCGGGTCAGATGAGGAGCTTGAGTGACAGCTGTCTGTTTGGGTGAGGGGTGAGGGCAGCCAGAAGGCAGCTGCAACAGGAGACTTTTCTGCTGGGATGGGCAAGGCGTGCCTGGGGAGCGTGCAGGAATCAAAGCCAGATGAAGGATTTTGCACCAATCACTAAAGATTTAATCCCACTTTCAAATAAAAGCCAAATGGGCGACTTGGAGCCAAGCATCAGGGGATTCGAGTTCTAGTCCTGCTTTAGGCATGAAAACTTCCTAGGTGACTTTGGTCCATGTTAAATGGATGCAAAAGGAGACACGCAGACCTGGTTTGAAGTCTTCTTTATTCAATGCCTGCTCGATTCCAACTGAGCACTGCAGGCATCGACCAAGTAGAAGATTGTGTCCCTGCATGCACAGACACAACACCCCTCCCCACCTGGTTGGTGTTCATCATTGTCCTGCTGCACCCGGCATGCATATTCATCTAAATACGCCGGGTGGCAGTACGTTCTCTACAACCTACACACGCCTGTCCTTATTTCTCCTGAACCATCGCCAGAGGTAGTCGAGTTTGATCCTGTGACCCCAGATGAAGTGGACAGGTTGCTGGGCAGCCTTAATACCACCACATGTTTATTAGATCCGTGCATGGAGGGTAGAAAGGTCTTCAGAAGGAGCCTTCTCTCCTCTCCCAGAAAAGGCCGCAGAACGGGGAAACTGTCATAATGCGAGGACTGGGAAGGAGCTTCAGGGAGAGGCACTCCTGGCTTCCCAGAGGGAGAAACCCTGAAGAGGAGATGCAGGAAGAGTGGAAAGAGCTTCAGAGATAGAATCTCTTCTTTATTTTTTATTTTTAAAGTTTTTTATTTTTAAAACAAACATACACAAACATACATACACAAACAAACATACTATAAAAACATATAAACCTAAAAAAAAAACATCATCAAGTTTTATGCTTACAGTGTGTCAGTTGGTTACAAGTCTTTTTGTGCCATTCTTTCATAGTCTTCACTTATAATTATATATAAGTTATCACTTTATTTATCTTAATATATATTCATATCTCACTAATTTATTAATATTTTTTGATGCATCTATTATTCCATCATTTTATACAAGAGCATTCTCAATGTTTAAAATTCTATGTTCAACCAGCGGTTATATATTTTTATATTTGAAATTTATATCCTTGTATTGGTTTTATTTATAAAAAAAATAACATATTTCAATAACTATATCTTTTTATTTTACCATTGGTAAAATAAATCCCATCTTCTATAAAATTGCTTATCCTCTTGTTCTCTAATTTCAAATGTCAATTTACTCATTTCTGCACAGTCCATAATTTTCTTAATAACTTCCTCCTGTGTAGGTGTTTTTTCATTTTTCCAGTTCTTAGCAAATACAACTCTAGCCACTGTTAAAACATTTACAATCAAATATTTCAGTTCTTTGTTATACTATTTCCAGCATAATTCCCAACAAAAATATTTCTGGTTTAAAGTCTATGTGCTGTTTTATCATCTTTTCCAACCATGTGCGGACTTTAGTCCAGTATCTTTGTGTCTCCTTGCATGTCTACCACATATGGCAAGATAAACTAGGCATCTGATGCCATTTCCAACATTTGTCTGATTTCTCTTTAAACATTCTCGCAATTCTCGCCAGGGGTAAGTACCACCTGTAAAACATCTTATACAAATTTTCTTTATATGCAGTTGACATAGTCATTTTATAATTTTGACACAACAGTTTTTGCCATTTCTCTAAATCTATCCCATGACCAAAATTTCCCCCCAAGTGATCATAACTTTAACTTGCTCTTCCTCTAATTTGACCTCCAGTAAAAACCCATAAAGTTTTTAAATCACCTTTTCATCAGTGCCTGTTAAGATTTTATCTAAGTCAGTCAATTTGTCATAAAAACCTTCTACTTTCACATCTCATCAAATCTAGATTGTATTTGTACATATGAATACCAATTCATCTTTATACCTTGTTTCTTCAATGCTTGCATCGATTTAAGTTCACCCTTTTCATTTACTATATCTCGATATCTGACTGTTTGTTCCTTTTTATATGTTATTGGATATGAAAAAGCCTCAATTGTTGACAGCCAAAGTGGGATTTTTGAATAATATTGCTTTTTAATCTTTTCCCAATTTAGTAACAATGCCTCTCCAACATAATGCCTTCTAAAATACTCATGTGTTTTAGTACCCTTATACAAAAGGAAGGCATGCCACCCCAGCAGCAAGTCATGACCTTCTAATGTCAATAGTCTACTATTCCTTAAAGTTATCCATTCCTTGGCCCAAATCAAAATTATTGTCTGATAATATACTTCCCAGTTGGGCAAAGCAAATCCTCTTCATACTCTTGCATCCTGTAATAGTTTAAGTTTTATTCTTGCCTTTTTTCCCCTGCCAAATGTATTTCAATACTATTTTATTTAATTCCTCGAAATACTCTTTCCCTAATTTAATTGGAATTGTCTGGAATAAATATAAAATTCTCGGTAACACATTCAGCTTAATTGTAGATATTCTCCCAACCAAGGATAGTTGTAAGTTTCCCATTTTGTCAAGTCTGTTGCAATCTGCTATTTGAGTTTCAGATAATTATCCTCCTTTAATGTACTGCATCTTCCTGTTATATGTATCTCTAAATACTTTGTTTGTGACCTGGATCTTCAAGATTTCCTCCAGTTTTCTTTTTTCTAACAAATATATTCTTTGTTAATATCTTTATTTTATCTTTATTTATTTTCACTAAGCTTTTTAAGATGAGCAAAAAAACAGTAACTACAGTCCCCTCAACGTCAGGCTCTGCTTCTTCACCATCTGGAGGACAATGATCAACACAGACTATGTTACAGCAGAAAGAGAAGGAGAAAGGAAAAGGGAGACAGGAGGTGGCCTTGCAGATGATTCTACAAGGAATTCAAAAGATTCAAGCAAAGGCAGACAACATTGAGAAGAGGACAGAATATTGAGCAAAGAATGGAGAAGACTGATGAAGAAATTGAAAATATTCAACAGATGATGAAGTATGAGGATAGATTTGATAAAATTGAGTAGCAGGATGCACAGAGAGATAAGAAGATTGGCGATATTGATGCCCAACCGGATGTTGTAGAAAAAAACAGGAGTGAACTTTTAGGATGGGAAATTGACAGGTCAGAATTCTATCTCAGATTTCAAAACATGGAAGAAGAAAAAGGTGAGAACTTTGCAGAGATAATGACAGAAATCTTGGCAGAAGCTTTGGAGATAACCAAGGAGAAGATGATGGATGGAGTAGATGAAGTGTTTTGTGTTTACACAAGATATGCAATGAGAAATAAACTGCCAAGAGAAGTACATATTAGATTCACTAAGAAAACCATTAAAACACAGATACAGTGGATGGCAAGAGAGAAAATGTTAAAATACAAAGATAAAGAAATCACAATACTGAAATAGGTAACTAGAAAAGTGAGAGAGATGAGAAGAGAATATCTATTCTTGACTAAAGAACTACTTAAAAGAGGAATTAATTATAGATGGCTAATACCAGATGGCTTTATGTTTACTTGGCAGGAACAAAGACATAGAATAGACACCATTGAAAGAGCTGAATTATTTTTTTCAGAATTTTTTGGAGCAAAGGAGGAAGGAATAAGAAAGGAGGAGTCCCCAACTGAAATCCAAGAGGAAGGAGAAACAACAACTGGAAAAGAAGAAGGGGCTGTAGGTGGTGTTCCCAGTGAACGAGAACTAAGACCTAGAGTAAAAAATCCCTTGTACAAAGAGTAATATGGAGGAGAGGAAATTGATTACAATTAACATAAATGGACTTAACTCAGCTATTAAGAGAAAGAAAATATTTCATAAATTGGAGAAATTAAAAGTTGATATAATCTGTCTACAGGCAGTACACATTAAAAACAATATGAACAATTATTGAAACAATCAAAATTAGGGAATTTATTTGCAGCATTGACACATTGCAAGAAGAGAGGAGTAATCTTGCATGTTAGAGATACAATACCCGCGGAGTTGATTTATAGAGATGATGATGGAAGGATTTTGATGGTGGAAGTACGGATAATAATGTTAAAACACTCTTAATAACAATTTATGCTTTGAATGATAACCAAGAAGAATTATATAGAAAGTTACATTTGAAAATAATTGAACTGGATTATGTTAATATATGTATGATGGGAGACCTTACAAGATATCCTAAGGTAATCATCCAAATTTAAGGAGAAATCACATGCCCCCAGAAAGGCAGTAAAAAAAAAAAATCAGACAATGTCAAGCTTGCATCCTGCCTCTCAGCCATTTCTTCTATGGCTATGCAACACTTCTGTAAATAGCTGTTCCAGCCATGCCAGGAATTACTAAAGCACTGTAAAAAGCTGAAAACAACCCTTAAACCACGTTTAAGAGAATGAAGCCCCAGGAATAAATGGGGGGGGGGACTCCAGAGAAGCTCAGACAGAAAGTCTGGGTGTATTGCCAAGAACAATTAACAAAACTTAACCCAGAAGCAGTTTCTGAAAACACTTAAAGCAGGACAATTAAGATAATAATTAGAATAGAAACACAGGCACACTAGAATGTGTTCCTTGCAGGATTAGCCCAGTAAAGTGGAAAAAAATTCTTCCAACAATCAGTTCTCCGAACTGCTCAGAAAATTAACATACGTTTCTAGAAAACTGGTGTGAACCAGGCAGCAGCCCACCACTGCTGTTCCATGGTAGACATTAATCTGTCTTATTCCCTTCTACTTCCTATGCTAACTACCATTTTTCTTATTAGTTTGTTTGCAGCTATTTCAATCAGAATTGAGCTGGAAGGGGCCTTGGAGGTCTTCTAGTCCAGTCCTTGCTCAAGCAGGATACCCTATTACATTTTAGAAAGGTGCTTGTCCAGTATTTTCTTAAAAACCTCCAGTGATAAAAACATCTACAACTTCTGGAGGCAACCTATTTCACTGGTTAATTGTCCTCATCATTAGGAAGTTTCTCCTTAATTCCAGGTTGCTTGTCTCCTTGATTAGTTTCCATCCATTCTTTCTTGTCTTGCCTTATTTGCCTTTGGAAAATAAGTTGACCCCCTCTTCTCTGTGGCAGCCATTCAAATACTGGAATACTGCTCTCATGTCACTCTAGTCCTTCTTTTGCCTAGTCCAGCCATAGCCAATTCCTGAAACTTTTTTGCACTATTGCTATGGTGCTCTTCTTGTTCTTCAAGATTGTTGTAAATTGTTGTTGTTTTAACCATTTAGTTTTGTCTGACTCTTGGAGCCTTTATAGACAAGTGCTTTCCATGCTACCCCGTGAAGCACAGCTTCCCTTCGGTTGTTGAATGCTATTCTTTGTATCAGTTTTGATGTTATCAAGCCAGTATGTTCTTTACTTGCCTCTTCTTCTTGTTCCACTAACCCAGAGGTGTTAAACTCCTGTCATCGCTAAAGCGGGTAGGAGAGAGGCTAGCATGTGACATATCTGGCCCATGGGCCATGAGTTTGACAGCCCT
>JANHFJ010005461.1:29280-39808 GCA_032468195.1 Cerberus rynchops
GCCTGAAGATGACGAATGAGACTTCGTCGAAACGTCGCCAGGAAACTTCCAATTCTACGCGGGAGAAAACCTGAATAACCAAATATTCATACACACACACACACACACACACACAGACACAGTACTCAAATTACATTACTCAGGTTACATATTATGTCTTTTGAATCCAAAGAGCTTTTTCTAAGCACATATTCACCAAGCAATCAACATTTTCCTTCATTCTTGGTCTCTGAATGAGTCAGTCACTTCTTACTCTATTTTTTTCTTTCTCACCCATCCATTTATGTCATGCAATCAAAAAAAGAAAAATAAGTTTATTCTAGGTCACATTTGTTTGGGATAATGCACATTTTTCTCCAAAATTCATTCCTCACTAAAAAATAAAATATCTCTGATATGGCAACTTGCTTCAGTGGTGGAATTCAACCGGTTTTACTATCGGTTCGCTGCTGCAGTGTGGCTTCTAAAAAAAATTTTTTTCCATTCCGGAGGCAGCCCAGGTGATTAGGAAGGCTGCAGAGGCCCGCAAAATAGCTATTCCGTGTGCTTTAGGTGAGTAAATCAGAAAAAAACAAAGGGAATTTAGGATAGAAACGGGCAGGGGCAGGTGGGCAGGGCCAAACTGCAACACCACTACTGGTTTGGTAGAACCGGTACATCTAGGCTGAATTTCACCACTGACTTGCTTTCTTCCTAAATTATGCAATTTAAAGCCAAACAAGCCAGCCCTGATTAATCTGGGGATATGTGGGCTGGGAGTTAGAAAAACACCCTGGAAAAAGGCAAGGGCAATACTATATATACTATCCTCAGGAAAAGTTCATGTTAATAGAAATCAACAGGAGTTGGGTTTATCCTCAGAGCATCTTCACTTTACTTACAATACTAATTTAGAATATGGGCATTTCCTTGTTTATCCACATGATGGCAGTCTAATTCTATCCTTGCATACTTCATCAACACAATGGAAGGTCAGAACTCTAATATAAATATATGTAAGATTTTTTTGTTTATTACTTTAATACTTTATCTCATTTTGTTTAAATGATTTATATTGCTGTATCTTTTATTTAGGTAACTGGTGTAGTGGGCAGAGCAGAACTTCTCTCCTCAATCTTTTTTCTAGCTGCTTTTCTGTCCTATACCAGATCCAGAGGGCCGGAAAATACTATAGGTAAAGCTAAACAATGAGTGGTCAGTAATTCATTCCCCACCCCACACCCTCAATGTAGTTATTTAAAGCCTGGATAGAGAAGCTGCAGTGGTTTCTGGGATTTCAAATCACTTGTGTAACCAGTCAATTCAGATCTATGCCTTCCTTTTCTCCTGTTTTATGGATAAGAGTGAAGCATATATTAAAATGAAAGCATATGAGGTGCCAGAGAGAGATATCCTTAGCACTGGAATCAATCATTCCTTGCTACAACTCTACCATCACATGTTTCACAATAAAAAAATATTCTAAGGAAAGCCCACATTGTAAAAGGTCACCCAATCCTAATTTAAGGAAATGAGCAAAGGCATGTGATTTTGGAAGTTGTAGCATGACACCAGATTGGAGAACTATGCCTTGGCATGGCATCTACAAATGATTGTTACAGTATAAGATGATATTTCTATTCTTAAATAGCTATAAAATGTCAGTCTTCAATAAAACCATCTGGCAAGACACTGTTACATTCAGTGTTCAGAGAGTGAGGAAATATTTCCAGACTGACTTTTGATTGCAAGGTTGCTTTTCCCAATTTCATAAAGGCTTAACTATTTTTGTATCTTACATTGCAGTGTGGACTCCTATTGCAGCAACAGTTTTTTTGGTGGCAGTTGCTACATTATGTAAGGAACAAGGAGTAACAGTGGTGGGGATATGTTGTGTCTATGAAGTATTTATTGCTCAAGGGGTAAGGAATTTATCTCATTCAATTTCAAATTGAAATTAAAATATGTCACTTGGAGACACTTGGCTATGGGATTTGAATGATTCCCTTTAGATACATTTATTCAAGTTGGTGATATTACATCTGGGATTTCTTTGTGCAAAAGGAAGACACTCAAATGTATTCCAAACTGACTAGATCAATGTTTTTCAAACTTGCCAACTTCAAGATGTGTGGACTTCAATTCCCAGAGATCTGAGTCACCATGCTGGGTGAGGAATTCTGGGAGTTGAAGTCCACACAATTTAAAGTTGCTAAATTTGAAACACTGGATTAGATCGTATCTCACCTGAGTTCCAAGGCACATGCAAATGCAAGATACCAATGACATCTCATGTGCAATAGGTTTTGTCCAAAGTTAACAATATCAAATGAAAACTCTGTTCCTACTATTGAATTACTGGCAAAGAAATTCACAGACCTCCCAGTTTTTATCTGTTAAAATTATTTCCTCTGTATCCCATTATTTCTGGTACAACTACATCAACCCTAGAATTATTATTTTTTAAGGTGAAGGCCTTTCCATGTTAACCAAGCCAGTGAAAAAGAAATAGGTCAGTAGAAAACAAGCAAACTTCAGAATAGACTATAGTACAAGCAAATTTCCATAATATAACAACCCACTTTTTAAGACTGTTCTAAATCTAGGAGGTAACATGAGCTACTTTTTACAAGACAAATATGGAAAGAGTATGGGCTTGAGAACCTAAGCATCCTAGTATGCATAGAATACAGGCATTGTTGTGTTAATGGGTACTTGAAATGCACTAAACATTGCATTGCGTTTTACGTTAAATATATTGTCAGTGACTATAACATCAATTATTGAATTGATGTTATTGAATTAAAAAATATTTTGATGTATGGCAGAACTCAGTATGATCAGTGAATAAAACTTTAAAGTGTTTGGTTACATTAATTGTGAGACAAGCTTCTTTAAATATTTCCCTCTGAAATAAAGGGAACAGAAACGGTTTTGAATCATGTTTTAAGGTTCCTTTTTTCCATTTGGTGGGTTTCAGTTGAAAGAAATCCCCATAATTATTTCTACCTTGTTTGGGAATTTGGAGAGTTGTAGACCTGCACACTTGGATTGCATTGTATTTGAAGAACTTTGCTTGTGTGATACATGGTGTCAGAAGATTCATTTAAATATTGTTTCTGTCTTTTTTGTCCAGTATACTGTGCCAGTTCTTTGGTATACGGTGTTACACATTGTTCAAGGCAAAGGCAGCGTTCCCTACTGTATGCTTCAAATGCTATTGAAACTAATTGTTCTGATGTTCAGTACCTTACTACTTGTTGTGATCAGAGTTCAAGTTATTCAATCCCAGTTACCGGTGTTTACAAGGTAAATTCCACTATTTGTAATAGTGAAGGAACTTGGGGAAAAGTTGATAAATATTTCTGTTTGAAGAAGTATTCCTACTTCTTGGCTTCATTTTCAGGTTATATATTTTATCTCACTCATTAAACAGTTTTTTCTCTTTTGTTACATTTATTCTCCCATGAGCTGCAGAAGAGAATCCAATCATGGGTACTTCCTCTGTCCTCTGACCTCATCACTGAGTCATTCAAGTCTTTTAAACATGCCTACTTCCTGCTTTAGCCCCAGTTTCCGGTGAACGCTGGAATGAGTGACTCCATGTAGATGTGTCCCTAATCCAACCACACCTGATTCAGGACCAGACGGTCACCAAGGTGGGTTTGGAATGTCTTCTCAGCACATCGAAAAGGAGCATATCAGGAAAGACCAATGCCCCTTCTCCAATGTGCTGACGAAGAGAATCCAATCATGGGACGTACCAAAGCCAGTCGTCTTAAGGGCTGGCAGGAGTATGGTCCTGAGACCCCCTGACACTGTGAATTTGCTGAAGGACTCTCCTGTCAAATGCTGCCTCAGCAGAGGCAAAGGTGTCCAACTTGTAATGTTTACCGAATGGAGAGGGAGATGAGATGCCCAACAAACTTCTTCAATTGAAGCTTGGGAAGACCAAACTGCGGTTATAGCCGCATTCCTCGTGGAGTGAGACATAATATGTTGTGGTACAGAGAACTTCTGGATCTCATAAGCCTTGGTTATACACATTCAGCCAACACCCAATTGTAGACACCGTGACCTTAGTGCCCAATGATCCAGGCTGGAAGGCCACAAAGAGATTCAGTCTTGCAAAATGTGTGTGTTCTCTTAACACATATTTTAAGACTCCTTCTGACATTTAGTGTGTGCCATTTTTTCTCGAGGACATGGGATGGTCTAGGGCAGAAGTCCAGCAACACCAGCTCTTGCGCTCTATGAAACCGAGTGTTTATCTTGGAAAGAAAGGATGGGTCCATCCGAAGCACCACCCTGTTTGGATGGAAGATGCAAAGATCTGCTCTCACCGATAAGGCTGCCAGCTCTGAAATTCATCTGGCTGAAGTTATGGCAACCAGGAATGCCACTTTCAAGGTGAGGAAAAGTAAGCTTGTTGTATGCAGTGGTTCAAATGGTAGAGAAGTGAGAGCATGGAGAACCTTTGTAAAGTCCCAAGTAGGATATCTGTGGACAACCAGAGGTCTCAGATTTGTGGCACCCTTAATAAAACTACAAATCAAAGGGTGTAGTGCCAGGGATTCTAATGAACCACACAAGAGGACCATGGAAAGGGCTGCCAGTTGCCTCCTAATTGTATTGGGGGTAAGGCCCCTGTCTAGACCATCCTATAAGAAGTCCAGAATTTTGGTGATGGACTCAATGTAATGCTTAGTACATCAGACACAGAATGTACACCATATGGAGTTGTAAACTTTGGTGATAGAAAGCCGTCTAGAGGCTTAGATCATCATGAGGACCCTGGCTGAAATGTTCTGTCTCCTCAGAATTGTCCTTTCAAGTGCCAGATAGTCAGTTGTAGCCACTGAGAGTCTGGGTGCACCAGTACCCCAACAAACAATCACCTTGTCGTGAGGAATTCGCCATGGGTGGGAGCTTGAGAGGCTCACCAGATCTGCAAACCACAGACGTTGGGGCCAGTGAGGAGCCAGGAGAAGAATCTCTGCTCTCTCCTCTAGTAATTTCCTGATTATGCCCGGAATGAGGGGTAAATGAGGAAAAACATACAGCAGCCCCGGGGACCATGGACAGTGGAGCACATTGATCCCTTCTGCACCCGCCATGTTGAACCTGGAGAAGAATCTCAGAAGCTGGACATTGAGTGGAGTGGCGAACAGGTCCAGCATTGAGTGACCAAACCTGTCTGACATCTCCTGGAACAGGCCGAGATGTAGTTGCCATTCCAAATGGTCCATCGTTGCTCTGCTGAGCCAATCGGCTTTCACATTTGCTGTCACTGAAATGTGGGTTACTTTGATGGAGCGGAGGTGTCTCTCTGCCCAAAGACCCAGGTGCTCCGCTTCCCACATGAGGGGCTTGGAATGAGTGCCCCCTGTTGTAGAGGATGGATGGATGGATGGATGGATGGATGGATGGATGGATGGATTGATTAAAAGGCACGAGCTTTCATGAGCTGCAACTCACTTCAGTAGATGCATAGAGTGGCTAGCTATTGGAGAGCATATGTTTTTAAATTATATTTATTAGCTGGAAAAGGTGCTATCCAGTTCCCTTTTTTGTCACTTGGGCTAGGAAACTTCTTCTAAAACTGTTGATTATCACCAAGCCATTTAAAATTCAGGAGGCATCAAACACACTTCCACAGGTGTGCTGTGGCAATTTAGTTCTCGCTAATGAACAGCGATGTTACAGCACCAGCAAAATATGATTTACATTTTTTCAATAAAAATGTCACTGGAAGTCCAGTCTCCCTGTGTTAGTATTTGAAGCCACTGTTATCAGCCCACACTTTGGAGATTATTTAAAGTGAAAGATGACAGCATTTGGTAGAGGAAACCACATTGTACGCTCAGCCAAAATGACCTTTAACAAGTGCTGTTCTTTAATTGGACTGGGTCATTACTTGAGATTACAAAATGATTTTTTCCAGTGAAGCCAAAAAACCCTATATAGGCTTAATTCAAAAATCACCTTACTACATTTTTAAAACTCATGATTTTTCTAGTGCAGAGTTTTTCAACCTTAACAACTTTAAGAAGCATGGATATCAATTCCCAGAATTCATCAGCCAGCCAATCATTCTATGCTGGCTGGAGACTTCTGGGAGTTGAGGTCCACACATCTTAAATTTACCATGGTTGGGAAACCCTGCTCTAGGTCATCTCTCTGCTTTCACACTTGGAAATTGAATAGGGTAAGAGAGATGCTATAGAATTTTTTTTGAAATATATCTTTAACTAAAAACCAGAGGTTTTGTATTTTGGACATTTGAAATTTGGGAGAATTCATCCCATGTTGTATACTTGTAGAACAGGAGAATCCAACTTTTTCCATGCCAAAGTCTGCTTTTGATCTTGACCGATGCTCCAAACAGCAGTGGGCAAATCAAGGACAAAAGTTGAATTTCATTTCATTTACATTTAAATGGTTAAAGGAAATACTTTCCAGTCATGCAATTGCTTTCATAGAATTTTAACATTATAAAACCAGAAAGACTCTTTTTCAGTCACAGCAGGAATTTAAATCAAGAATTTTGTGAAAATGATATTCCAATCTCTGGTGAAAACATTCCCAGTAAAGAAGACCACAATAATCTGGGGTAAATGGTTTCACTGTTGAAATGCTCTTATTTTTGAAAGCATTTTCCTAATGTTCAACCAGAATGTTCTTTTCTGTAACTTAAGCATACTATTTTTTTCTAATTCTTTCCATTCTTTCACTCAAAGGAGTTTAGTTTTCAGTTCCTTACCCAATCTCTTTTGCATTGTCCATTTCTTAACCTGTTTGTATGAATCTTTCTTAAACTATGGAGCTAAAGAGGCACGGTGGTTTGCTTGTGTGATAGCGGTTCAAGTCCTAGCACTATGTGGTGGGGTGAATTCAGTTCAAAATCATGTTCTATGCAACTAGATAAATAGGTACCACTTCAGTGGGAAGATGACCCAGCATTTTTTGCAGTGATTAGAATCCTGCCAACACTGAACTTCCCAGTTGGGATGCCCATTTGTGAAACAGCTTTGATAGATCAAATAGACCCTTCGATGCTGTTGCGGGAAAAGCGGTTCTTCTTTCTTTCTGGTACAAAGCTAGCTCGCCCTCTTGTGGTGCACCATGGGAAGTGCAGAAGTATGTACCTAATGGAGCAAGACTATTATTTTTCAGCCAAATCATTTTTTTAAGTATTTTAAATATCTTTCTCCAGAATTCTGTTTACTGAGTTGCCATCCAAAGCTTCAATTAAATAACAGTTCAGAACATAATGAACTGAAAAAAATCACACTTTGAAGTGAGATAAGAATATAGCAAGGATGGTGAGAGAATTAAAAAGGTACAGTAGAAACAGAACCAGATGCTGGCTACTGAAATTTGGCCAAGCTTTTGAGAAAAATGCAAAATGGGAACTTATGGAAATCAATGTACATTTTGTACTAGTGAGTCACTATTCCTGTTACTTGATAGGATCCTTGTCAGTAAGGCTAATGTGTAAGTGTAAGTACAGAGACTTGGGGTAGCAGATTTAGATCAGATTGATTCCATTGACGTTACCAAAATAGTTGATTCTCAAGTAAAGATCTAATTTGTTTTAGAAAACATCATTTTAAGAATGGCTGAGAGGCTGTAATTGGTTGAAGCTTATTTCAATGTATTTCTGGTGGATATAAATTTTCTTTGACAATGTGTATTCAATTCCATGTTGACCTCACTTTGCATATTCTTAATTTTGTTTTGCTTTATATGTTGGAAATGAGATTTACACCATTTGTACTAGCCAGGGTTTTATTTAAAATTGAAATGGTTTCCCTTCCTTCAGAAGTGTGTCTCAAATGTTTAGTTTTTAAGAAATATGTCTTTCAAATAAAGTTATTCAATTCAATTCAATCCTTTATTGTCAATGCACAACACGTGTGTAGCGAAATTGAGTATTTAAGACTATTTAAGACTATTGGGAGAAATAATTTGGCCACCTAGTGAGAAGGAAGGACTCACTGGAGAAGAGCCTAATGCTGGGAACGATTGAGGGCAAAAGAAGAAGGGGATGGCAGAGGTGGCTGAATGGAGGCACTGAATCACTCAGTGTGAGCTTAAATGGACTCTGGGGGATGGTAGAGGACAGGCAGGCCTGGAGGAAAGTTGTCCATGGGGCCACTACTTCGCAACTAACAAAAACAACATAGTATTAATTAAAGCAAAATCTACATTTAAGAATAGTTACAAACTAGAAATCTGCCTTAATGCAAAAGTGAAAGCTGAGATAATAGAACTCTACATCATGAAGTAAGACAACGGAGTAAAAGTAGAAGTACAAGTAGAAACACAGATAAGACGGTAAGGCATATTTATTTAATTTTAAAATCCTGCTTTTATTGCTTTATAAGTAATTCAAGGCAGTGAACAAACATAGTTCTCCTTACATGGATAAATGTTTTAATTTATTGTTCAGAAGTAAAGTATTTGAAGTATTTGCTTTGATGTATATGTTTTTTACTTGGGGACAAAGAGTGCAAGGCAAAATAGCTTCATTCAACCTAGCAGCACGTTACATTCCCCCCCCCCCCCAAGAAACTATAACTGGAACATACAGACATGCAATCTTTTTATATATTGTAGAGGGGAATTAGTGGCTTTAGAGCATTTACAACATTTAGCCATAATATGTTTCTGTTTTCGTTGTCAGAGGACCAATAGATGATGGATGGGAATGTCTGTGAGTGTGCATGTATATTTACACACATGCACAAACACACACATACAAAATGTAAGTTGCACCATCGGTCTACATGCCTGTCATGCCCCCATTGGAGCCTGAATCCACAGAGGAACCAGAGTTGCAGCCACCAGAGGTTGAGGGGGCAGCCTTGTTGGTTTCGGAGGAACGTGGGGAGGAGCAGGACAAGGTAGCCTCAGACCCCTCGGGCTTGGAACAGCTTGCTAGCAGGGAGGAACAGGACCTGGGCAACCAAGAAAGGGCAGGCAGTGAGGATGAAGAGCAACAGAGCTCAGGCAATGAGCAAGGAGCATCCTCTCCTGATTCCCAAACACGGAGAGTGGAATGGAGGCGGAAACAGCACAGGCTGACTGGACAATTTGGGTGGACAGTGCCCAGCCCCTCTTCACAAGACACACCTGGGGACTGAGGTTTAAGGAGATGCTGTGGGGAGGGGAACATATGCGGAATTTATGGAGTTTTATGTGCTATTACCAACATTTGAAGTTTGCTGGGCTTGTCACATTCCTTGTTTCCTGGACTTCTTGCCTTATCCTTGTTTCTGGGACTAATTTCCATGTTCCTTTGCTTCTTGAACTCATTGACTAATTCCCTTGCTCAGCTGGACTTGCTTTGAAGCTGTTGTGCTAACAGCGTTTTGCTGGACTGCTTGCAGCCAAAGGCTGCTGAAGGGGTGTATGTTTGTGGTGGTGGTGGGGGAGAAATCACTTTGCTCCAGGACTTGCCATAAACGTGGAAGTGTTTGGGGCAAAGTTGGAGTAATAAAGGGGTGTTTTGAACTATCAATTGACTGTTGCCTCCGTGCCTTGCCCCAGGTCATCATAATACCTTAAAGTCTTTATGGAATTGTACTCATTTTTCAAGACTGCTTCCAGAGCCACACAAATGAGCCAATACAAAAGATCCTACTAGTCATGGGGTCATTTCCGCCCACATAGTAGTATCTTTTATGGAATTATTAAATGCATTGGAAAAGGCCTTGCAGATAAAGTAAGCTTACCATTCTAAACAGTGCAGGAATCCACTACTAGTTTCTTTGACAGTCTGCAAACATCCATAGAAGATCTCCCTATCTCCCAAAACAGTCTGTTTCTTTGCTGAATAACTCTTATGGTTAGGAATATATTCCAGGAGTCCAACCAAAATCTATTACTTTATACTTAAAATTAAAAGTGTTTCTTCTCTTGTCATCCGGAACGTCTCTAAAGAACATCTCTAAAAATCCATATCCATTAGATGTCAGAATTCAGCTGTCGTGAATCCCCACTCTTTTTCTGCCAACAAAATAAACCCAGGATCTCCAGCCATCCATAGGAGGTCCCATATAACTTCAGTGCTTTTTTTCTGGACATTTTATTGAACATTAAAAATGGATGCTTCTTAAAACACCCACATTTCTTAACTCCTAGTATTGCCTCCCTAGGTAGTCCTTGACTTATGATCACAATTGAGCCAAAATCTCCATTGCTAAGCAGGACAGCTGTTAAGTGAATTTCCCCCCATTTTACAATCTTTCTTGCCAGAGTTAAGTGAATCTCTGCAGTTGCTAATAACATAGTTGTTAAGTAAATCTGGCTTCCCCATTGACTGTTCAGAAGGTCGCAAAAGATGATCACACCTAACTCCAGGACACTGTAACCGTCACAAATAATATCAGTTGTCAAGTGTCTGTTTTTTTATTACGTGTCCATGGAGATGCTGCAATGGTCATAAGTGTGTAAAGCAATAGTAAATCACTTTTTCAGTGCATTGTAAATTTGAATGGTCATTATATGAATGATTGTACACTGAGGACTACCTGTACTTGCT
>JANHFJ010005461.1:52611-66942 GCA_032468195.1 Cerberus rynchops
AAACTGATTTAAAACCCCCAACTAATAGTACTAGGCCAGACCGGCCTGTTGGAACAAATAGGTTTTTAATGCGCGCCAGAAAGGTCCATAGGTCCTTCACATAAAATCACATAAAATCTTTCAAACATATCCAACCTTTGCCAAAAAAAGTATATAATTCTACCCATATTACTTTTATAACAAAGAACATATCATTTCTACAGAAAAATAAAAAATAAAAGTAAAAAGTTCAAATAATTAACTGCTCTTAATTAAAAAAATGTATTTCAGAATCTACCACTGTTTATTGCTAATAAAAAAAAACAAAGAAGGCAACATGAAGACTTATTTTATTAAACTATGGTATATTAAGCATTTTGTTTAACATCTTGACATTTTCTTTCCAATAGAAAGGCCATTAATAAAGGTGTAGTGGCAATTATCTTCATCAAAATGATGCAGAGAATTGGGAAACAGCTATTCTGCTGAGAGGATATATTTGATTTTCTCACACCAAACTGTTTTCATTTCTGCTTGCCATTGTGGAAAATCCTACGTGACTTGGAGAATTAGAATCCATTAGTGTATATATATTCCTTTCTCTACCTTTCTTTTTTCCTTTTTATGTCAGGTCTTTAATTAGTATAAGCTGTGGGAAGAGGACAGTATTTTATCCTGAAAGAGAGGTTACAAATCTTTACTGATAAATCAATAAAAGTCTGTATGTAACTTTCCTTGGATGCATTTTTAGTTGACAAGCATGACAAAATAAAAAATAAAAACGCTTCACAGAATTTAGCAGCAGTAAAAATATTAGATATGTATCACTGAGCTTCGCAATAACTTGGAGAAGTGTCACTTTATAGATTGTGATTTGCCAAGTGATTTTGGTAAGGGAAATTTAAAAAAAATTATATATAAGTTACCTATCTTTTCAGAAAACAAAAATAGGTTACCTCGTCTCCAAATGACTGCTAATGTCAATTAATTTTCTGTCATGGAAACTGCCCTATGGATCCCAAATGGTCCCAACTCACTTGGCCTTAACTGGCTGAGCTCCTAGACATGGAAGTCATAATGTCATTTAGAGTCTGTAAATGGTTGTATTAATGTATTCCTTGTATCTGATGGTTTTAATTGTAACTAGCCACCCAAAGTCACTTGCTTGAGATAGACGGTCATATAGAAATAAATAATTGCCAAAAGGATACAAATCAATGAATAATACATTTGTACCCCTTCCTTCCCAACATATAATCTTATAGTACTTAAAAAGTGATATATAAGGAATTATGTATATTTATTTACTCAATTTCTATAGCCAACCATCTGTCAATGACTCTGAGCAGCTTACAATTCAAATACCTTACAATTAAGACGCTAAAATATTTTGAAACAATAAAAACTAAAAACAATGAAAACATCCAAAATAAATATACTGTGAAGTATAAACGAAATAAATAAAATTATAACTTTCTGAACCAGAACATTATCATCTCCAAAAAAATTTATAGGATTATGAAATAACAATATTTGTGCTTGCTGGGGAATAAATCATAATCCACTCAAGGGATGCATTCAAGTGATATGGTAAATAGTAAATGAGAAATAACGGAAAAATATAGCTTGGCCCTTTCTGTCTACAGGTGCAGCTAAAAAACCTAGTTGGTTCTATCTGTACTTTCTTTAGTATTATATGCAAACCAATAATTTCATGGTTCTCTAACCATGTTGGCAAGTCAGTCTGGCAAGATGCATAGATGTAGTGGACTGGGAGCTAAAACATATAAACAACGATTGTGGTGGAGACCTGAAGACCAGCTGGCTGGCAGGAGGCGGGGCATCACAACGCCGGCAGCTCTGCAAGAGGGAGATCTTTTTTTCTTTCGTGCGCTTGTTTTGTTGTTTGCAGGAAAATTTCTGTTTCCATGCAAATAACGGCGAGAACTTGCTTTTATGATATTTGGTTATATTTCTTTCTTATAATTTCACAGTAGGATGTTTCCAGGGTCTCTAAATATCTTCAGCTTGTAATAGACTGCTTGTGACAGACAAGCAAACTCAATGTGAACAAAAGGGTTGTCTGGGGGCTGGACTTCAGGATTAAGACTAGATTAGTGTTCTTGTTGGGAGTACACTACTCTCTTTCAGGGAGTAGGTAACATCAGTGGCAATGGATCAGTTTAGTTCCTTTACTCAGAGAGAGATGCTTTCGTGACATGTGCTGGCAAGTCAAAATTAAATTACTATAATTACTATAATGTGCTTTTTGTGAGGCAGTCATTGAAGATGTTCCACAAACTGCAACTCATCCTGAATGTGGCAACACAGGAGGTAAGTGGTACCTTTTAAATGTCCCACATAACTATCATGTTGAAAGAATTTCTTTAGTTGCCAGCTGCTGTCTGAGTCCAATTCAAAGTGTTTATAATGGCAAATAAAGTTTAAAAGTTAAAATCTATTTAATACACGTTTAAATATATTTTGACAATGTTTTAAGGTTTCTTTTAAATGTAGTTTTGCTCTTTTAATTATTTATTTAAATTTATTGGCTGCCCAACTCCAGTGGACTCTGTAATCTTTTGAGCTGTTAATGGAATAAGCAGTAGAAAAATAATTATTGGATCCAGCCATGTTAGTTAATTTTCATCCAGTATCCAATCTTTTCTTTTTTGGGGAAGGTTATTGAGAAGGTGGCTGGCATGCAGCTTCAGAGGGCCCTGGATGACATGAATTATTTAGACACTTTCAGTGGGGTATAGCACTGAAACAGCATTGGTCATTTGGAGGACCTGGGATAGGATGCTGCAACTGTCCTGCCTTTCTAGGATCTCTCAGCAACTTTCAATACATTGACCACGGTATCCTTCTGGACCGGCTCCAGGGTTTGGCAGTGGGAGCTTCAAATTACTGTTCTGCAGTGTTTCTCCTTTTTTTTTAGTGGCTGGTTTCAATTGAAGGGGGTGGGTGAGGAGAGGTTGAGCCCTAGGTCCTTGCAGTGTGGAAAACTTCAGGGCTCTCCCCTCTCCTCTTTAATATCTACAAAAATTGCTTTGTGAGATCATCCAATGGAACACAATATGCTAATAATACCCACTTATATCTCTCTACACTGGGTCAAGCAGATGATTCAGTTGTAGTGCAGTCTGAGTGTCTGGAGGCTGTAAGGGTCTGAATGGGGATGAAACAATTTCAGCTCAACCTGGCAAGGTGGTGTGGGTTTGAATCCACCCCACCCACCCCAAAAAATCTTGTCGTTTCTGATGCTGGATGGACTTAACTGATACACAATACATGGTCCTCCTGGACTCAAAGCTCCTGCTTGATGAGTCATAGCTAGGAGAGCCTTTGCACAGATTCGCCTTGTGCACCAATTTCATCCTTTCCTGGACTAGCAAGCTATGTTCATGATTATTAACATCTGAATTATTACAATGTGCTTTACATGGGGCTACTCTTGAAGACCGTTTGAAAGTTACAACTGGTCCAGAATGCAATGGCACCCAGTACCAAGCGCCCATATATTTACCCATGTTATACCTTTATTGTGTGAGCTGCACTGATTTCCAGTTTTCTCATGGTTATAATTCAAGTTGGAGGTTGATTGTTATTGGCTATTACATTTGAAGCCCTACATGGCACAGGACCTGGTTATTTGTGGAAATAACAATATTTGTCCATCCCACTAGATCTATTAAGATGGCCACCCTCCAAGTCCCCTGCATGAATTTTGCTATCTAGTGAGACCACTAATCAGACAAATTTTAGATGATGAATTGACCATCCATTCTGAGTTTATTTATTTTGTTTTATTTATCTATTTAAAATATTCATATGGATGCCCATCTTAAGAAACTTGGGGCTGTTCAGAATAAGAATAAAGCCAGTAAATAAAACAATTATAAAAGAGTAAAAACCTGAAGCATTTAAACAAAAAAAATGCACTCTAATCATCCCCTTGGGATGCCCCACAGCAGGCTCAGCATACTTTATATTTATACAATCTTATCCCAACACTTCAGTAAACAGCCAGATCTTAATGGCCTTCTGAAAGGCTAGTCGGATGAGAGTCTGTTAGATTTTCAGTGAAAGAGTGTTTCACAAGATAGGGGCAGTCATGGAAAAGGCACGCTTCTGAAATTTTGTTTCATATAGTTTATTATAATTTCATTCAGTAATTGAATTTGAAAAGTGAATTTCATTCATTCATTTGAATTCTCCAGTCTTTCAAGGTACTTTAATTTTGTACTTGAGATCTAGGAAAAGTTAAACAATAGTCACACTGCAAATAATCTGCATAGTTAGGAATAGCATATTTTTGTACAGAAGTAATAGCATATGTTAATGGGCATCTCAAAATATAAAAAGCACAGCTGAACACTGTCTTGTCTATGCAGTTACTGCTGATAATATGTGGAATTCTTCTGGTAGATAAAATGAAACTTTCATTTGATCTTATTTGCAGCAGAAAAACTTCATGCATCAAAACAAACAATATTTTTAATTCTACGTGAGTTAGAGTATTACAGTTCTTCAACAAAAATAATAATTTAGCATATTCTATGACTTTTTAACATTACAATTTCCATTTATCTTAAGCAAAATTATTATTTATTCCAACAACACCTGTAATTACCATTTAAGATAAAAGAAAAGACAGACCCTTGAGTTTTTATCAAAGAGGCAACAAAAGGGAACTATAGTACATTCACAGATAATCAGTTCTTTATTTCTTGCTGCTATTTTAACTAGAATAAGGGGAAAGCTAATAAGCCTCCCTCTGTAACCTGGCCCAAAGAAAGTCAGCTTCCCTCCTGTTGCTTTGAAGCAAAGAAAAAAAAGGAAACAATTGGGGGGGGGGATCTCATATCCCATTTAAATAGAATATAAGAAAATTTCATAAAAGAGGATCAAAATGGAAAAGTTATATAGAGAAGGAAATTTTTAAACTAGCATTAAATACACATTAAGAGACAAAAGGCATAGAAATGTGTTGAGATAAAATATTACTAGACTAAGATGGAAAAGGGTGAAAGTATAGGAAAGGGAAATGTAAAAATATATAGGACAACTGTACTAGAATAATGCAAAAAAAAGAACATAGAAAAAAGCAAGAAAAAGTTTCAAAAGAATTTCAAGTTTTCTTTTAACTTTCTATAGAAGAGGTGAACAAAGATAAGATAATTCCTTAGCTCTCCCTATTTTGAAAGATTTTAATCTCAGGCCTTTTAAAACTAATTTCAACTAAATGATAAACTAATTTCTAATAACAATAAAACAAAAGCAAAGTGAAGGTCATCACTACTAGTTCTTTCACTGTACAGCACACATAAGTAATAGACATCTCTCAAATACATTGTATGTAATATTTATTTTTAATAATAAACTTCCATGTGAATGCGTTCACGTTTCAAAGATCTCCAAATCAAGTCAGATATTAAAATATGTTTGTGTTTAATTTGATTGGTATGAAACAAAATACCTATCCCCCCCAAAAAAAGATGCTGAATAAAGAAATTGCATTTATTTAAACAGTCCTTACCAGTCCATTGGTGTGATTACACATGTCCCATAAAGGTATCAGAGCTAATGTAACTCTAGAGCCATCCTCAGCAGGAATCTGGTTTTGTCGAGCCATGACTGAGGAAACTGCCCACCTAACAAGCCAAAAAGAAGTTAGTGGTGGTAACTTTTGTTTTAATACATTTTAAACAATTTAGATATTTTATATATTAAATACCATTATGGGTTTATTAAAGTCAAACAACTGCAGAATCCTATCTTTTGAAAATCTAAAAAAATAGGCAGCAGTTAAAAATAAAAAAAAAACAGTACATAAAACAGATACTTCAATGTGTTATATAATTACTAAGAAGGAACTAGAAAATTAGGAATTATTTTTAGGATATGAGAGGCGTAGAAAACTTCTGTGAATTAACTTTACTTTTAGTGTTATCAATTATGTCACAGTATCTTTCAAAGAAGTCTCACTTATTTTAACCATTTTTCAGAACATTAAACAGCAACTGCAACAAAAATTATGTCACAGTATCTTTCAAAGAAGTCTCATTTATTTTAACCATTTTTCAGAACATTAAACAGCAACTGCAACAAAAATGATTTAAGAGAAATTTTAGAAAGGAACATAACAATGTATTTTAGAAGAAACCATAAATTAATGCTAATTGGTTAGCTAACAAACATTGAAGATTAAATACAGATGGCTGCAATAATTATACTCTGTGATTTCTAATGCTAAGTATTATGATGGGACCAGGGATTCATGATTAATAACTTGATAATTGGGGGTAGGGAAAAAAATCTGAAAACTTAACAACTTAGTTTTTAAATAAAAAGGGAAACAAACCTGTAATCATCGTAAGTGAAAGAATCCTTTAATGGCAGTTTGCTGGCATTAGGATGGGTCTGAGAAATAAAAGATTCAGAGGAGAGGTGAACAGGGGGGAAAAAGCAAAACAAACCCCCCACAAAAATCAGTCAGCAGAATTTCATTATTTAGCTGCCTAACAGATCCTAACAAGAGCCAAATGAAGCAGGAGGCGTCCAGCCGCGCTACAGAGGGATCATCATGCTATTATGCTCTCATACATCACTGTCAACTTAATTTGTTGTGCCCAGCAGCCGCCATAAATCTGTTTCTTCATATTTCAAAGACTCAAACTCACAGACAATGGCACACAAGAATTTAAGGTAGACTCCTATCTCCAAACCACTGATGAAAAGTTTTCTGCTCTCAGGGTTTTAATTCTTAATTCTTGGTCACACTGTGTGAGAGTAAATGTATTTTAAACTACTTTTACTTATTCTGTATCCTATTTAAAAAAATTCAGAGAATAGATATATTTTAGAGACCAAAGACACGAAAAACACTGAAACTGTTATAGTCAAATGGGTAGGTGAAGGACAGTGCTACAGCTATTATGAAACAAAACTAATGAGGCAATTACAATTTTCCTTAAGGTGTTGGTCATATTATATACCAGATCAATAGGACAAGAAAATAATCTTAATTATGATGAGAAAATAAGGATTTTAACCAACTGACTTAAAGGTTCTTCATATCTTATATGTTTAAATATGTAATATTAAAAATCATAGAATTTTACCAAATGCTTAAAAATATTCCCGCTCTTGAGTTATTAAGATCCATTAAAAAGATCCTTTTAGTATTTCAATTACAATTGAATAAGCAGACTTCAGAAATTATCAAATAAATAGTTGTTTCTACCAGTGGAAATGAGACTTGCATGGACCTACTGTATCTTTGCAACATTGTTAAAGCAAGAAGCTCAACACAGCGGTGTTTTTTATAGTCTTGATGCATTAGCATCACAAGTGCATGGTAATTTATCATCTCTCACAGTAATGTACTTGCTGGCACTGTGTGCAGGACAGTAGGGGATGAGGTAAAAGTGGCTCAAACCGTAAATCAATTAGAAAACAAAAGCTTGTGCTTAGTGCACAATTTTAGGCAAATTATATATTACAAAAGGCTGCCAATTGGGTGTTATGTCCCAGGTGTCCATTCTCTCTAACCCCTTAAAATTAGCTTTGTGGATGGACTAGCTCTGAAAATCTTGTGTCTCAACTAATTTTCAAATCAGTATTTATTTTACACAGAAAATTTATTGCACATTTCTTTAAAATGTTGGCTATTTTAAGAAATAATTATTGCTACGCTCAGGTGCAGTGGTTAAAGGCACTAAAGCTAGAAACCAGGATGCTATGCGTTCTATTCCTTCTAAACAACAACATAATCTTGAGCCAGTCACTGTTCTTTCAGCCCTTGGAAGAAGGAAATGGCAAGCTACTTCCAAAAATAATGCCAAGAAAACTTCGGGAACTTGTTCAGACAGTTATCAGAAGTTAAGGCACAAAACCAATCAAATAAGCTCTGTATAATTTTATAAGAGCTATCGCCAAGTAAATGAGAATGCTCTCAATCAATCATATGGGGGAAGGGGAATCAAAACCAAACATAGGACGAGGTGCAAAAAGATACTATAAATACTAGGAAAGCCAGATTTTGAAGATTGATTTTTGATAAAATCTATGTTCAGTTTGCTTTAAAGCCTTAAATACTTTATTTAATAAGACATGCGTTTAGAATGAAACTTTCAAGATACTATAAGACATCTCTAAAATAAATGATGGTGATGTTGACATTATTGCTATTACCACTATAAAGAAGTAGAGGGAGAATGGATTATTATGTATGCTGACTTGAACTCCTGAATGAGAGATATAAATTTAATGAATAAACATGTAACAATAAAAATCAGGTAACAGCATACACACAACTATAATTAGAACTTAGTTAAAATCATAATGACAGGAAAAATATTAAGATGCTATTTAAAAACCTCTTAAGCAGATGTTTTATTGAAAAAAATTCACAAACCTGGAGACAAGAGATAGCATTAACCTTTTAAAAATAGAAAACAAATTTTAAAATTAACAATTTAAGCTTTTTAATTAACTACACATGTGATAAAATGAGCTTACAACACAAGCAAACTCACAATTACATATACTTTTTGTAACTTTCAACTGAAAAGTCTTCCTGTAAATAATTATATCAGGCTTTATCTGAAGGACAGATGACTAACATGGCTCTGTCTCCATCTACTGACAGAATGCATGTAAGGCAGGATCAGAAACTTTTGTCTTAAAAATGCAAAAGGACAATTTTTTCCTAGGAAATTTTTCAGCAATGGTAACTGATGAGATAATTTTACTATATAGAATATAATGTATCTCTATATTAATAGAATATTTATAAAATCCCTTTCTAATTAAAAAAAGCCATAACAAGTTATAGAAAATGAAGAAAGAAAAGACATTTAAATATTATATATTTAATTATCTCAAGATAGGTAAAAATCTTCATATTAACAGTAATTTTAATTTTAATATTTTAACAGAGCACTAATTTTACTTCCGATCAGCTAAGGGATTAGTTCAACCGTCTGGAAGGCTATTCTTCCCAGGTTGTTGCAAGAGACTAGACCAACTTTACAAATGGCAAATTATATTTTTGGAGAATCCACAGAGTAGGCAATAACACTGTAATCTAGCAGATGTTTGAGAACCACACAGGGGACATGGAACAAAGCCTCCATTAAGGTCTAGAAATGAAAATAAAATTATTTTTGTTCAAGTGCCCATTTCCTAAGGTATTCTGAATCCAAGATATATAACACTGGGTATCAGGCACTGAAAATACACACATTGACCACGATAAATGTAATCAAAGTTCAAATTATATTTGCTCAGTATTCCAATATAAGAACATATATCTAGCTCTATATCTAGTTGGAATCCTTGGTGCTCTCTGAATTTGGTTGTTTGCTTGCAGATGTTTCATTATCCATCTACCAAACTCAGAGAGCACCATTTGCCCAGAATTTTCTTCTTTCCTGTTGATAATATCCCAACCCACATCAAACTATATGACATTAAAAAGGGAATAGATTATTAAATAATATACTGCATATTAAATATAGAGGAAATAAAGTTCCATAGATTAATACAATCATTTTCGAAGCATTTTTTCTGAGAGGTACTTGCACATTTCTAGCAATCATTTTTTCTCCTTCACAGGAAATACTAATACAAAATTGTACTGTCTCACAGCAAATTTATTTTGTATTTTTGAGAATGCAATATTTTAACATGTAGTATCATATCTTAGCTGAAATGACCAAGAGAAAAATACTCTGATTAAAAAAAATTGATTTAGCATGCAGTTTCACTTCACAGTCCCTCTGTAAAAATGAAATCTCCCTAACAAACTCTTAATAAAACCTGTCAATATATCTAGAAAGAAAAATGACACAAATGCATTAAGTATTAAATACCCTTGGAAAAAGTCACATATTCCATGAATTTTTGATGTACTATCTTGACATTAATGTAAAACCTTGATATTTATAATTGACAGATATTTAATAAAGTATAGAATATGGCTGCTGCATAGCATGCAAATTTTTCAGGCTCATCAAAAGGAGATAGACACTTATTCAAACGGAGCAACCTGTTGATAAATGGCAAAACACAGATTAAGTTTGCATAGTCTTAGTTTAAGAAATTATATTCCCATTATATTTCATACAATTCTAAATACATGATAAAATTATGCTGCATTTTTAAAATGAGCAAATAAGATTATAGCAACTGTTTAGCTAATCAGTGCAATGCTACAATGTTACACAGTAGCAGTAAAACTATTTAAATGACTATTTATAAATAAAATTGGTTTGGAAACAAGCTATTTAAATCTCATAGGATAATAAAAATGGTGTACCAAGATTCTCTGATATACAGTACATATGCATTTATTCAGAAATCCAGAGAGTTTAAAAAAGCCTTTTCTCAATTTGTATATATATGACAATGTTCTCAAAAGTAATAGTTTCAAAATGGATATTCCGTTTTTGTTTAGTTATCTGGAAAATAGGCTCACCTATATGCTTAACACCATATTCAGATTATAATTAAAGAGCAAAGTCCAACTTTTCTGTTATTAATGGGAATTTGATCCTAGCGCCTAGCACAACCACAACATTGTGCATGTTGTGTATCTGTATGACACATACACACACACACAGAGAGAGAGAGAGAGAGAGGGAGAGAGCAAGGCAAAACCACAGAATATATTTTAACGTATTTATATTAATATTTAGAAATATTTAGAAGGGACTTGGGAAATCAAATTCTTTGCTCAATGCAAGAATGCATTATTATAATGCTCCAAAGGAAAACCTTTTAGCCTGGTATTTATTTCTTGCAAAGAAAAATCCACTAAGACCTGAGACAATCTGTTGAATAGCTCTTACCATTAGAAATGTCCAATGAAAATCTACTTCCTGGCAATTTAAACCTAGTTTTTTTTTATTTTGAAAAAATCTGAATAATTCTTCCTCAGCTTCTATATAATAGTCCTTCACATGCTCAAAGACAACATATCTATCTGTAGTTATCCAAGTACTTTAAACACTTTTATGTCAACAAAGAAAAATATTTTTAGATGGAACACTCCAATTATGGCACATTTTCCCCTTGCATTTATACTGGTATTTCTATTGGTTGTCTTCTTTTGATTTAATTAATTTCTGGTGTCACAGAAAAATCAGCTGACACTTGTTAACAGATGGGACCAGGGAATATGCCTCACCTGCAGAAGCCAACAGAGCAGGTACAGACAACCAGAGACAGACATCCCTCAAGTAACCTAAATCCAAGCATGAAACACTTTAAATGTAACTACCAGCACCTTAAAGTAAACCTGGAAGCATACTGGCAATCAAAGCAAACTTGCAAAGCAGAAGTGCCACGTGCACCAAACAATGTTCCTGCTTCTTTATTTCTTGGTTGATGTAAAACCATAGATAGTCATCTCAGTTTTTTATTTGTCCATTCTTTGAGGGGCAATGTTTCAGCAAAATATTAGGAAATTTCCTGATAGGGCTATGCTTGTGAGTTTATCGTCTAATTCCCAACATTACTTTATGCCTCTTCAAAAGATCTGCAGTTTACTTCAGTACAGAATCATTCTCAATTTTCCAACTAGACAGGAAATCCTAGACACCATAACATCACTACTTTGGTTCATTCCTCTGGTTTTTCTATTAGCATGCTCAGTAAACTTTTTAAAAGCAAGTGAAATTATTAGAGAACATTGCTCAATAATTTTACATGCTTTTTGGCATGACAGCCAGGTGTGGATTGTCATGGGTAGGCTAGAACTTTTAAACTGTTGAAGGTTACCACTATAAAAGACAAAACAGCAACAGTGCTCCAGTTAAGGACAATGAAATAGTGGAACTTGTAGTTATTTTTTATTATGACAAGCATGTGCGACATCAAGTCAGATTGTTTAGGCCAAAAGTATAGAAGACAACTCATTTTTAATTTAGTTAAATTACTAATTTCTAAAAAATATAAGTCCCTTAAGCAGTTTAATAATGCTCAAAATATGCATCTTCTTTTATTATTTCACTCCAGATTGATCAGATTTCTGTTGTGCTTTATTTTTATTGAACATTCATAACTGCTGTTGCATCAAGGCGAAAAATATTAAATCCCAACAATACACTGTATATTTGTGGAATAATATGATTAACTATTGAGGCATGGAATCTTGAACTATATCTCAGTGGACAGAGTTGCTTTCTGGAATGCAACTTAATCTGAGAAATATATACTGTTATTCTGTTTTAGCTGCCAAAATGACAGCTCATTGGAATCTGTGGCTGGGAGAGGGGTTAAAAACCTCATCTTTTAAAAAGAGTCTCAATAGACCTTACTGTTTTGTAGTCAACATAATATTTCTCCCCAGTGTGGTTTAAAAATGTGCAAAAACAATTTCATCTAATATTGGCATATATAGCTTTGAAGCATAGCATTTTCAGTCGAAGTATTCAGGGAGATGATTTTAATGGAATTGTAAGTCATTAAGAGCATCAAAAATAAATTAAAGTAGTTATATTGGCAAGCAGGGTCCAAAATACAGAAAATAATGGTTTCCCAAATGACAAGTTTTATGATTTTCAAAATGGAAAATTCTTATTCAACCAATGAACTTTCCTACTGATATAGAAAAGGGACTTAACAGATGAGGTTGGGAATGTACCATGAAATACAAAATCCAATAAAAGACTTCACAAAATAGATTTAAAGTTTTTGGCATCGAGAAAATTCACTGTCAAACAAATGTGGGATCCCCTGGTGTTTTATCTACAACTGAAGGAGCAAAATCAGAGAACCAGAGATTTCAGCTGAACTCACTCATCTAACTTTTCCTTTAACATTGTGTTAAAATTCCAAGCTCCACAAGACTCTCTGTGAGTATGTGAATGATTGACTATATCTGTACTCTACAAGTCAATTTACTCCTGCCCCTATCACAGTAAATAGTAAATTAGAAACCTCTATGGCAAGCTTAAAAATGTACAATAAAACTTCCTAACAATGGAATAAAACAAAAGAAGGTCCTAAACTATTTAAAGCACTCTCCAGGATAGCTCTGTCTTCAATGTGGGATGTACTCAAGGATGGCACTAACCTGATATCTATTGGGCAATGTTTTTTGATCTATGCTTCTGGGACTTAACAGGAGAAAAATCAACCACTTTCTTAAGTAGCCTGTTTTTATCACTAAATAAATGTAACCATTAGGAAGTTTTATCCATATTTAAACAAATTTCCCTTCTCTTAAATGTTAATACATGCAGATTTCCAAGCATTTGAATCCTGATCACATGACCACATGGATACTGCAATAGTCAATAAGCCATCAGCAACATTTCCAGTGCTGTCTTAACTTCAAATGGTCACTAAAAAAAGGTTCATAAACCATGGACTACCTATATCCTATTCTATTCTCCCAATCCAGCGTTCCATCATTCTATTACTGTATTTTATATGGAAGATTTATAAATTAGGTATCATATTTAGTTCTCCCTTTTTCCATGTTTGCTCTTTTGTTGAACTTTTAGCTTTCATTCCTTTCTTCAATCTGACACTTGAAAAAGTTTTCATTCTCTTATTATTTACACATTGATCAATGTAATGTTCCTCTAGCTTTTTTCACTTTGACATTCTTGCTCCTCCTTGTCTTCTTTACAGAAATTCAAACAACTCTACTATTTTAATTTACTACAGCATGTCATTTTCTAGGATGTTATTCTTATGATTAGAAAACAATACATCTGGAAATATGGTATTAAAAATATGAAAGAACAGATTCTATTATTCAATGTTTTGTGGCATTCTCTTTTCAATCTGACAGAAAATAGGCACAACTTGGCAGAGTTGTAGCTCTGCTTTTATATATTAAAGTACACACAATGATAATATAAGGCAGGAGTTTTTCTTTCCTTAAAGCTAGAAATATGCCCACGTGCAGAGAAAGTTAAAACAGGAACTGCTGGGTTTCCTTTTCAGACACAACCCAAAATCTCTGCATTCAAGAGCAAAGAATCTTCACTGTATATACCGTATCTATGAACTGTATGGCGCCCTCTTGTGTTTATTTTATCATATTTCAATGTTCAAAAAATTAAGCATTATGCAATAAACGTGTGTTCTGTTCACTTTGTTGTATATAATTTGTATTCATAAAAGGGTAATGGCGAAACACATATGCATTTAAAAGATGGGAAAAGAATTATAAATACATACAAATTGAAATAAACTGAAGAATTCTCTAGAAGTTGAGTTTTAAAGAAGCCTAATACCTATTTTTTTCTGTTTTTCTTGAAATTCAAGTTTAAGATACTTTGTCAATTGCCTTATATCTATTTTAGGAATTAGATTACACTTCTGGTT
>JANHFJ010005462.1:32734-43636 GCA_032468195.1 Cerberus rynchops
AGATTTCTCAGGTGGGAAAGCAATAAATAAGCTATACTTTCTCCCACTAAATAGACATCAAAATGATATCCAGTCTATATTAATCATGCTTTAATTCTACTTATTTTAATTGTACTAAGGCACATCTGGAGCCAAATCAATCAAATCTTATTTGTTCTTTTTCTCTTTTTAGATACAAGATTTCTTAATAGATGGACCCTTGTGGAGATCTAACAAATCACTTCATATCTAAATATAAAATAATATCTGTTATGAGATCATGACTATCAGTTCAGCCTATAAATCTGTTCAGTATATTTTCTTCTATTGCTAGTATTGATAACTATATCATCAGCTGCAGGTTTTCATAATGTGTGATTTGATCAGGTACCCTCGTGGAATAAGAATACTTATCTTTCTTTGGGTTGGATGCCTTTATTCTCAACAAGTACATGTGAAGCAATCTGTGTTTCTGAAAACAGTATCCCTTATAAATGGTTCATGAGCATTTTAATAATAAGCCCTTGCAGACTTTCACATTTTATTCCAAAAATGTTTGTCGAATATGGGATCGTGAACATAGCGTTGTCTGCGATTCTTTAAAGCAACAACATCTTTTTCTGCAATTTATATGCTGCTCTTCGTAGCTGCCATATACAGAAATAAAAAAAACAGCTGTTTTGCAGATTCTCAGACTAGGTGTGAAATGCATGCTTCTGCACACTCTGAAGTAGTTTTATGGAATCAAATCCAAACCATTGCACTGTCCTACAGTAAATTATAAGACTCCTACTTTGTTTTCTTTGTGATATTAAATGATTCCAGCATTTCTGCTTACTTTAAATGCATTTTAAATGTGGAGATCAGCTTAGAAAAGCCTTAAAGAAAAATTCACTCTTGTGTGAGATTTATCCCCTCCCCCCGCCCACAAGTATATTGTATCTTGTACCAAATTTCGCTTTGTACATTGCCAAGACTCTACAGTCTATTGCAGCAAGGACACTTTATAGACTTTATGTGGCAAATCTATGTTTTTGGTGGTAGTCTGCATCTCAGCATGAAATGGCTGTTCACTAGTAACAACAGACTGCATTAAGTGAAAAAACACAGAAAGCAGAATCCATGACAATTCATATATAAAATCTACTTCCATATGTCCTCTGGATGCATGAATACAGAATCTAGTAATGGCCTCCATAGTGATCTAGAAAAGTATACTGCTCACCATCCTTTTCCAGCTATGCCTTTCTGCCTTCTATATAAAATAATCAAGCTGGCCTAACATAAGAGCAATATTTTTAAAATGGAAAAACTTGCATTTCAGCAAGACATTCTCGGTCTTTCCTTGCTGCTAAATTAAACTGCTATCCATCCATGCACCCATTGGCAACCCTCACTCTATCTTTTACTTGTATTTTGGCTTGCTACCATATGTTGGTATCCTTATTTCCTGGGTACAAGGACTGTTAAGCAAAGCAATTGGCTAAACCTGATAACTATGCTATCCCTCACCTTCTCTGAATATCATCGTTGTCAACCATTCAGTTATGTCTGACTCTCAAATATTACCAGCCAGTGTAAAATCATCCACCAATAAATTTTAACAGGTGACTAAACTATAGGTAGAATTTTACTAAGCTTGCTATTCATCATAGAATTAGCATGTGGAGGAGGTGAGCTTTGAATAGTATCTAGGCTTATGTTTTCTGCAAGAGAGGTTCAGTCTAGCCATTGTTCAAAACTTACTTGTTCCATAAATTTATTGAACACATCTCAGTCTTCTGCACTGCCTGCCTCTTTCAATAGGTATAGGAAAAGAAAGGTGATGAAGAGGAATCCAATCTGTTCTGAAGTGTTCAATGGGTGCTGGGTTGATCTAGCCCTCTCTGGGTCATGTGATTGTGATGCCAACAGAATAGTTAGTTTCAGTTTCTAAATACAGCATTAACTCTTTTCTATGCAGAATTATAATAGTAAATGTTTCCCTACATCTCTTGATGCTGCAGATATTTTAATTTTAATTTTATCTGGATGCAAGTCTCACATATATTCTATAGCTTCTAATGCAATTACATCGTTAGAATCATTAATAGTTAACCATGTTGTTGCAATGCATTTCTAAATTTTGGTAACAAGCATTCATAGTTATCCATGACATGTTATCAAAATATAATAACAGCTGGTGTGAAAGTCCACCGTTTTCATGCTGTCAGTGCCTGACAAGACAATGGTTCCAATATTAAATTAAAAAATAGATGACTAAAAAGACTTAGAATATGAGAAATTCCACAAGGCATCTTAATGATTAAAAAATATTTACATTTGTCACTGACCCTGATCAAAGAATAAGAAAAATATATTTTGATCCAATTAATTTAAAAAAATCACAATTGGACAAAAATTGGTCCAAAAATGTCTGTAATTATCTTGTGACTAGAAAATTCTGGAGGACACCTTTTTACCTACTTCTACATCTAAGGTAGCCAACCTGCAGATCTTTAGCATATGTACCTGCTGAGGAAATTCTCAGAGTTCTTCAGCATTGAATGGCTGAAACCGAGTGACAAAACATGTGACTTTAAGTAAGGTTTGCTTGATTTTGGATGAACTAAGCATAGATGTGTTAATTAAGAACCCTCTCCTTTTCTACTTAGTGGTGGTATCATTTCACCCTGGAGGCCCTCAGAGAGCAAATAATGAAATAAGTAATATGTGGCTGCTCAACTAGTTGCCAGTCCCTGCCATAAGCTAATAAGATTACCTCCATTTAATTTAAAGGATGTAGTTGATTGAAATTATAAATCATTTGTACAGCCTTACAAACTGATTATCACAAGTAACTTTAAGATGCATATGAGGACTGTTTAGTAGTAGACATGGATATGTGGTCCGTTTAGCAGAAAAAGCATCCATCTACTGGGTTCTCAGCAAGCTTCAGTCCTTTTCTGATCCCTATACATATTTCCATTTCATTGAGAAAGCTCAGCTGGAGGGAAAGGGGCAGCTTTCTGAGTCAGTGGAAATTGTTACCGTTCATCTGCATACAAAAGGCTGAATAGAGATGCACTGGGGTGAAAGAGGTCATACACCCAGATGGATTTTTAATTCCAAGAGGAAAATAACACCACACTCTCTAGTGATAACTGGGGCTTTCTTCTCAATTCTGACCAAAATATGATTTTCTTCCTCTTTCGTGCAGTGAAAGAGAAGCAAATTATACAGAACTGCATTCTGCAGAATAATAAAGTTTCAAACTCCCAAAAGCCAGTGTAATTACTAAAAAGCAGGAAATACAGTTTTGGTTTGTATCTAATCACAATGCCATTTAGAGTACAATAGAAGAGGATCTTGAGGTCTTGGGATGTGAGCTGGCCTTTTCTGACAGCCTCAACTCTCAGCAGGACTTAAGCATTCACAAAGAGAGCTGGTGGTTCTTTTTAGTTGTTGACTTTTATACTAGATCTAAAAATCAATCCAAAAGAATCAGTCTGTGTTTTCAAAACTGAACTTTATGACACATAATTCTCACCCCTAACCTGTTGTTTTCACCAGCAGATGTTTTGGTGGCTTGCCTAAGCTGCCCTTTTTCCTTTTCTTTCAAATAAAAGCCTAACTTCCTTTCACTGGAATAAGCCCATTTGGAAGGAGTTAGTAAATATTAGTCATAGAAGGCCATGAATTCATATAAAGTTCAAGAATTTTTTAAAAATTGCTTTCCTAGAACTGTAAGATTACTATTTTA
Organism: Cerberus rynchops; assembly: GCA_032468195.1. Lineage (NCBI taxonomy): Eukaryota > Metazoa > Chordata > Lepidosauria > Squamata > Homalopsidae > Cerberus > Cerberus rynchops. Next base: position 36,456 of record JANHFJ010005462.1, read on the forward strand.
TGAAATACAGAAGAAAAATATATATTTCTTTAAGCTAACCTTCCTGTGACATTCTGAAAGCAAACAAAGCATCTTTAGCTTCTTAAAGATTATTATTGCAGTCTACTTCATCGGGTGCATGGTGGAGTCAAATATGTTTTTTATTTCTTTTTTTGATTTTTAGAGCTTTCTCAACAAATGACTCTGTAACTTCAAACGTTTACACAAATTGTTGTAAATTAAGGACTACCTGTATTACTTTTCCATCTTCAAGCAGGGAATATTGTTAAAAAATGTAACTGAAAATTCATCCAGCTGCCCCATCCAGTTTCCTAAATATAAAATGTAATAATTATTTCTGTTGAATATGGGGAAAATTCATGCTTGCCTTACACTGATACCCAGAGAGGTTTGCTCAATGAAATTTTTGAGGGCTTCTGCTGATTTGACATTGCCTCCTTTAATTTTATTTTTCATGGTTTAATATTGTATTTCTGGGAAGAAGATTATACTACGGCTATTTCAAATTGTATTTTTTCTATGTAAGCCACCAAAAGTCTTTTGATTGTGGCAGCATAGAAATATATTTAATAAACAAATAACTCAGTATTCTGGATTCATATAATATACTATACCATAAATTAATCCAATAGGCTAAAATGCAGTTGGCTAGGTCATACGTAATATGTTGCATCAACTCAGCCAAAAACCTTTCCTCAGGTTTGAAAGTTGTCACTCCTGCTCAGATGTTATTAGGAGACTCTAATTTAAACTAGGACTCTGATTGAAACACTCCTAGTGGGCCTTTATGATCACTTGATTAATGATAATTTATAATTAACAAATTCCCAAGGCAGCTATTCTCACTTTGGTCATCTAGCTCCTGCCTGAGAAAAACAAACTGCTCATTCCAAAATGAGCAAAGAAGGCCACTTGACCATTTTTACACACAAATACATGAGAATATAATTAGTAATGTGAAAAACATCTGGGAGGCATCTGGTCTTTGGGTCACCAGATCCTTTGGTGATTGGAAATCACTCTTGCCCACGGCTCTCATTCTCAGTTTGGCTTGCCTCTGGCACTTAACCACTTTAAACTAAGTGCAACTGTTTTGTCCTAAGCTGAGAGGATTCAGCTGGTCCAATCAGCACAACTAAAGCATGAAATGAGAAGACTGAACGAGAAAGAGAGAAATAGCAATGCCCTCCGCCATTCCACTCTTGGAAAGCCTCTGCATTAATATGTGCTTAGTTAGACCCACAAATACTCTGTTTGTATCTCTCTTCACAACTCCCCTCCCCTCTTCAATTCTCCTCTTTCTCCTCCTCCTCCTCCTTGCAGACAAAGTTCTTGAATCAGCAGATTGTGAGCTCAAGAGAAGTAAAGAGCTATCGAGGGACAGACTCTGATAGCATTACAGGCATACGTGGAGCCATTTTCTGTGGCGAATCGTTGAGTTCTACCTGGTTATCTCCTGCCTTGCACATCACTTCCAAATGACATGCTCTCAGTTTGGGCAAAAATGAGACTTTTTAAAAATAGCTGGGATTTCAATAATATGTGACGAAAGAATGAGATTACTTTCTGAGAGGGGAGCAGGAGTGGGGGGAGAAAGAGGGAATAAGGAGAGGAAGAGTAAATTCTCTGCCTGTTCTGGAGTTCCCTCAGCAAGAATTCTGTTAAAAGCAGCTCCTAAAATGCTAAAAGAAACGAAGTTGAGTTGCTTTTCAAGTTACCTTTTAGTTGTACTTGAAAGTGAGCAAAGTGAGGCCTGTTCTTGTTGCATTACTCTAAAGGAGGATCCAAGGAGGTCCAAAAAAAGTTTGGTTTTAGCAATAGCAATATCATTTCCTCTTTTTTTAAATTCTCAAGCCCTGATACTAGATGGTCCTTGTAACTTAGTTTTCCATTTTGCTTTGTTTTTTGTTCCAATTCCTTAAATTTCTAACAGTAAAATATATACCAGTCATGACCTAACCTAATAAATTGCCAAATTTATTCTATGATCCTTGAGTCATTCTGTCCCTGAAATTAAAAGCATATTTTCCTATAATATTAAGTACAAAATAGCATAAAAACTAAAATTAGTATATCAAAAAAATTAAAAAGGAAAGAAAACTTTCTAAATATTTCTTAAAACCACCGTCTGAAGTATGGACCCACTACTTTGAGGTATTTTGAGGCATTTCAAAATTATTAAGTGTGGCCTTTAGCCTTTGCTAAGTAATGTATATGCCATTTTTATTTGTACATACAAACAATATATTTCATAGGGTTGTTCCTTATCCAAGTAAGGATGTATAAAATAAAGGTCAAAGTAATTTTAGTGGTAGTAGGGATTCCTAAGTTTGGAAAATGTCACCAGCAGATCCCAGAAACAAAATTATAGTTTTTTTTCTCAAAAAGAGCGCAGTGTTGGGAACAGTTAAGATATTGCACAGAACTTTCAAACCCCCAGGACTCTAGTAGAGGAGTTGAAATTGAGGAACACACACAATACCCATAGGGATGAGAAGGGACACACACACACACACACACACACACACACACACACACACTATAGAGGGAGAGAATCTGGAAGTATCACCTGACAAGCAAAACATAATCTTGACTTGGTTGCTATTTTCCATCTTGTTACGACCTGAAAGTGAGGAGGTAAAAAGTATCGACCACAATCCCAGCTTCATCATGGAGTTCTGTTCAACCTGTACCAATTTCCATCTTGAAAACAGGGCTACGAACCACTTCACTCATCACTATCTGCTCTTAAGCCTGAATGAATCATTTGGAAAGATGCTTCATTTTGGCAGCAGTACCAATGGTGTGTATCCTATGCATACACATATGCATACACATATTTAGAAGAATAAGAACTATTCTGAAGTAAGCATGTTAAGCCTTGGTGGATAACATTGTCTTAGCTTTCCAAACAGAGAATACAGGCGGACAACTTTCTCATTTCCTTAACAATTAGCTTATGTCCATGTGATACCAAGCTGTGATACATCACTTGGAGAACAATACTGGAAGACCATATTTTTTTCTCCTTTAAGCCCCAATCTGAAAAAGCTGCATATATGTGTATGCTCTTTTTGATAGCATGGTTAATAACATCTCTGTTCCTGCATCCCAATATCTAGGAAAGTAGGAACAGAGACAGCAGGTGAGACAGAATGAAAACAGCCTCTCTCAAGAGTCAGATGCAATCACCCATTTTCCACAGTGAGTTGCCTGCTGTCTGTGTCAGGCAACAATTTGACGGAGTGCGCTAGATGAAATTTTGCTGGCTTCTGTCTTTAGATAAGAATGCTATCACTGACTCAACATATTTTATGTATAACATACCAGCTGCAAAGAGCATTCAGTCATCAGGCTTCTTTAAATATAGTTGATGGTATCTGAAAAACCAGTTAACATGTTGCAGCTCGATGCAGGACATTTTTACATCCAATCGCTGTGTTATGAAGGCCACCATGTCACCATGCCTTTGATCATCACATAGATCTGTCCACAGATCTGTCCATCCAAAGTATAGGTAGAACTAAAAGAACGGAGGCAAGAATAAACATTTTAAATTCATACACATGTACAAATATCATTTTTTTGGATTTCAGATATAGAATACTGAAATATTTCTCTTTGGATTAGTTGTGCAAAGCTTTCTATTTATATTAGTTACAGAAAATAACTGTATTGCTTTTTAGTATTCCTGATCTACTCATGACATTGATTTAGTTGATATTGCTGCTGCTAACCAAAATTTCATATGCAAGGAACCAGACATTAGAGAAAAAACATAGGTCCAATAGTTATTAAATAATCAAATATATTGTATAGAAAAACACTTTTAAGAATTATTGCTGAAATATTTCCCCCCTATTTTTTTTAAATGCTAACTGTTACCAATTGCTTCATTCTCCATTCAGCCAAAAAGAATATGGATAATAGTTCTTTGTCATGCAGCCAGGAATCCTACATTCTCTCTTTGTAGCATTTTCTGTCTGAAAATAAACATTTTCTGCATGTTACTTTTCCCATGAAGTTAATATAAATGGATAATATTTTATATATCTGATGATGGATTAGAATAATCCAAAACAGAATACTATGCATACACACTTGTAGATAACCTCTCTTTAATGTTTTTGCTCAATTTAAGGAATTTTAGTAGAAATGGAGAATGATTTAGTGGTTACAGAAAGTGCATATGAGTACAAAAGAATTCTTCCTATAGTGATCTATAGGAAGAAGAGGACATACTGGCAATCAAACAAATGAAAACAGTTATGGTATCTTTCTTGATACAGGTTTGGAAAGTTTTGTAAATTCAGTGGAATTGTGGTGTTTCAGACTGTCTCCTGCAGTCCTGAAGACAAAATGCAATTTCAATTGATCTGTGATAAAGCAAACAAACAAATGAATACAATTCTATTTCAATGTCAGTCTAAAGCAAACTGAAATTGAATGAGTGGTTCTTTGTACAACTTATGGACAATAGAGTGATCAAATAAAATATCTTAGTCATTATCATGTTTTTTTTATAATAGGAATTCTTCAGTTCATATTTTCTGCAGATGTGGCAACTACAGTGTGTGATCAGGGAAAGCACCAAGCTTCAGTAAAGGTTACCCAGATCAAGTCTCAACTGAACTCTTTTATGCTGTCGTCTTTGAATAGGGACTAGTCATGAACTTTCAGACAAGATTGCTGTATAAGTAGAGAATTCATAGGGCTAATTAAGAATGTGTCCCTAACAATTTTTCTTTTTAAATCAAGAGTTTGTACCAAGCTAAGCTAAGAACCTGACAAAGGAACAAAAAGAAATAAAAGCTTTCTGTAATACAAACAAAAGTGAAAACGAATAGAAAGGAAATCTGCAATTGTATCCTGTGATGCTAGTAGCTGAAAACAAATTGGTGTATAGCTGCAGAAAATGCAAGCTTACAGAGGTATCTAAACAAAAAAATCTGAGGATTGGAACAGTAAGCCACCATTCTTCAACTGATGAGAACAGGGGTATGACTTATAGACTGCCTCCATGATGGTATATTCAAACAAAGGAAATGCTGTAGTGAAAACTGACAGGTTTTCAAGCTTCTTGGCATTTCTTAAAATAACTTCTGTAGTTCTTGACCATGAGCGATGCACTATCCAGTTAAGTTGCTGTGCATGTAGACTTTTAATTGCTCTGTTAGGAGAAGCAAGCCTAAACACACAGCAACTAAACCAGATATTGCGTTTTTCATGGTCAAGAACTACAGAAGTTCTCTTAAGAAATGCCACATGCTAAATAAAAAAAAAACTCAATGAGAAAATGTAAAGATTTGTAAAACAAAGGAAATGCTACAGTGAGAACTGACAGGTATTCAGCCTTGTTGGCATTCTTCTCATATCCAGCATGAAGCATGTAGGCTCTCCACCAAACCATTTGTGTAAGGCACACCTTCACATCATTACCCCATCCATCCCATCACCAGTTTGCTGGTGAAGCAGCCTGAAGCTGGCATACAAATAGGGTGATTCTTGCTATTTTGGTAAAATACCTTTCATTCAAACATATTTGGAGGGTACAGGGATCAGCTCACAACTTGGCTTTCCCACTGAACCAACGTGCTCTGCATTCCAGGCATGAAGCTTGCTGAAGTTGTGAAAAAGACTAAGTATCTCATGTGTATAGTACATTTCTTCTTAATTTTTGCAATTTAAACATGAGGATATTGACTGAATATGGGTGTTCGAAGAGATCCATATTTCCACTAGGGCCCAAAAATAACAGCTCCAAAGGACTTGTGAGGTCACACCTTCAATGTGTACAAGTTTCAATATAGCTAATATTCCTATGGTTAGAACTTTTTAAAAAAGCATTTAATGATTTTGAGCTCATGGAAAAAGAAGGATGATTCAAGCATCAAAGTTTCTCAATCTTAAGGAAATTTACAGTTATGGATCTGCTTCTTCCCAAATTAGTTTTGGAAAAGGGAAAGCCATATGGGAAGACAGATTGTCTGTTCCCTGGGTGACATGTCAGTCTCCTCATAGTAACATAGGCATTCCCAGATATGCAGGAGCTTCTGGTTTGGGCAAAATTAAAGGCCCAGTCCTAAAGGAAAGCAGAATTAAGAAAATAATGGAAATGAGAGCTCAAGCTACTGTGCCATATGTTCAGGAGATTGATTGGTAGACAGCTTTCTTGCCTTGAGATTACTATGAGTTGTAAGGGAAGGAGAGAGCACCGAGAACACCGAGGAGAACGCTAGGTGATTGGAATGAGCAGGGGCAGTAAGCAGTGGGCAGAAAGATTGATGGCTCGCTGGCTTGCTGCGCTCGGCTCTTCGGTGTGTTTGTTCTTCGGCTTGGCTCGGCTTCTCGGCTCGTCTGTTCTTCGGCTTGGCTCGGCTTCTCGGCTCGTCTGTTCTTCGGCTCGGCTCTTCGACTCTCTCGGCTCTTCGGCTTGTTTTGCTTTTCAGCTTGTCCGCTGGTGCTTGACTTTTGGCTTGCTCGTCCTTCGTCCTTCGTTTGCCGGCTTCCTGGCCTTTCGACGTTGGTATGGCGGCGAGTTGGGCGGAGGCAGGTGAAGTGAGCTGGGGGGGGCAGCGGCCTGGATATCGGCCGCATTTTGGGCCCCCTCCTTGGCCCCCCTTTCGGCCCCCTTATCGGCGAGGTCCATCCTGGCTGCGTGGTACAGCGGCATGCCGGAGGGAGGCAAATAAAACGGATTGGGGGGGTGGCGTCCTGGCCGGCCGCCTCCCTTCCAGCCATCTCGACTTCTTCAGGGACCATCTTCACCAGGTCCACTATGTCCGCCTGGCCTAGTGGTGGCGGCGGAGAGGAGGGAGAGTCAGCTGGAGCGGCAGTTGTTTCGGCCGCGTTTTGGGCGTCTCGGGCCCTCCCGACCGCCCCCCCTCCAGCCACCTCGATTCCTTCGGGGACCATGTTCGCCAGGTCCACTGTGTCCACCTGGCCTAGCAACTGGTTCGGCGGAGTTGGCCTTGGGCCCGGTGGCAGCGGCAGCGGCGACGGAGAAGGGGAAGAGTCGGCTGGGATGGATCCCCTACCAACCGTGTTCTGGGCTCCCTCGACTGCCCCCCCGATCATCCCACCCCCTCCGAGGACCATGCCAATTTGGCTTACGAGGCCCACCTGGTCCGGGAACTGGTATAGTGGCATTAGCCCTGAGGCCAGTTGCGATGGGAAGGGGG
>JANHFJ010005468.1:57834-68640 GCA_032468195.1 Cerberus rynchops
AGGTCCTCTGTTTTTTAGTGTTGAATTTTTTTTAAAAAAAAGGTCAATGTAACTTGTTTTCAGGTAAGAACATATTCATGGGGACATTTGAAAATATAATAAGTAATAATTAGAATCTACTAATTTGCCTTTCACATTTACAACTTAAATATATAATTTTTAATGTTGATTTTTTTTTTTTTAAAAAACTAGTTTTTAAAAATATTGTTAAAATACTTTTTATGAAGGCCACAACTACCAGGTGTTGGTTTTAATATTTATTCCACTCCACCCCACTCTCTAATCATTAGGTGTCCTTGCTGGTCAGATGATGAAAGCCTGTGTGCCAGGAGTGTTAACAATGAACTTCATTTCTTTGAAAACAACGACTTCAGTATGCAAGTTCTTTCTTGTTCTCTAGATAAGCATTTCATATTTAATCTTTTCCTGGTACTCTTATGTTTTCAGCTGCTTGCTATATTGCAGTTCCCACCTTTAGTTTTTAATACAGTTTTGAAGTTCCATTAAGTATAGGTAGTTCTCGACTTATGAACACAATTAAGCCCAAACTTTTTGTTCCTGAGACAGTTAAGTGAGTTTTGCCCATTTGTTAAGTGAATTACTGCAGTTGATTAGTGAAACTGGCTTCCACGTTGACTTTGCTTACAAAAGATGATCACATGATCTCGGGAGACTGCAATTATTATAAATATCACTGGTTACTTGCCAAGGATCTGAATTTTAATAGTGTGACCAGGAGATGGTTTAACAGTCATAAACATGAAAAGTGGTCGTTTCACCTTTTTCAGTGCCATTGTAACGTAGAACAGTCACAAAATGAACTATTGTAAATTGAGGGCTATCTGTAATATGAAAATTTACTTTTATCTTTTTATTTACCTCTAAACCTTTTGCTGTATTGTAGTATTTTACCTAAAATGCAGCCATTTTAAGCTTTAAAATATTTTATATTACAAGATTTACATTCAATTCAATCTGTTTGAGTTAAAATTTATAGTCAGTTATTTTCTCATCTTTTACAATTCATGTAAAACAGTTTAAAGTAGCAAATATGCCATGTATACAATACATTTTACAATTGTTTATTTACTTATTACTTGCTGAAACCCATAGGCAATGCTACCTAACAATTCACAAAAGTTTTTGTTTATTTTGTTAACTTGAGGATGGTGATCTTTGCAGGTACAATTGCAAATAAGCTTCATCTGCAGAAAATCAATGATTTTGTGTTGTCGCCAGGAGATCAGCCAACCAAGGTGCTTTCTTTTGAATTCTTTCCCCAGCACAATTTTAATTTCATCCAGATTTTAGAACATACCTACTTTTAATGTTTATTTTAACAGATATTTCACATCTTGTTAATGCAGGTTGCTGTTTATGTTCCTGGAACCAAAGGAGCCCCATCTTTTGTAAGGCTTTACCAATATCCTAACTTTGAAGGCCCACAATCTGCATTGGCAAACAAAAGCTTCTTTAAAGCTGATAGAGTGAAAATGCTGTGGAATAGCAAAGGTATTTTTTTTTTTAGAAAAAGCTTTGTCTTTATTTGTGTCTACTTTTCTTTTTCTATATGTAGCATATAGGCTTGAATAATCAAAATGCCCAAAGGGTATTATATACTTGGTATTATGCTATGTCAATCTCATTCGGTATAACTAACATACAGTGATCTCCTGTAGACTTATTTGAAAGTTAGCTCTTCATAATACATTAAGAAATATTTCTGAATGTTCCCATTGTTTTAGGAATAAAGATTTGGAGGAGAAACCAAAGCACCTTTTCCTAACTTGGAACTTTTTTGGTTATGTTAAGTAACTATTTTCATAATTTTCAGCCATTAAATTCCCTGGAAATTGTAGCCCAGCACTCAGAGGGCATCAGTTGCAAATTATGATTTAGAAGAAACATAGAAAGATGTTGGAGTTAAAATGCTCTCTTTTATCCGAAGCTAGTTTTTTAAAATTATATTGCTCTTCAGACTGCAAGAGTACATATAGCTATATTTATTGTTTGTTTGTTTTTTTAAATAGATTACTGTATAGCTTCTTTTTAAAGATATCCTTTTTTTTCCTTTATCTGAATAGCCACTGCAATGCTTGTAATAGCTAGTACAGAAGTTGATAAAACAGGAGCGTCTTATTATGGAGAACAAACTCTACATTACATAGCAACCAGTGGAGAAACGGCTGTCGTACAACTGCGTAAGTGGCTCTAGTAATATTTATATTGTGTTTTACAGCATTTAAACACATGATGGAAAGAGAATCCCATGAGAATTTGAAGATCAGCTATATTTGGATCTTATGACCAACCAGTACTTAACTGATTTAAAGTGAAAGTTTCCATTATATAAAAATGTATATGGAACAGAGAGACCAACTCTATATGAGAAATCTCTTTCTAGACTATTATGCTAGAAAGAAACTCTGGGACTGCCAACTAATTTTAAGGACTTCTCTCTTTAAAAGCTGTTGAATTACTTTTATTCTATATGATTACATTTAATGAAACTGTATAGATTTTTGACCTTGAATTGTAATGTTCATCATGATTAATGTAGTAACCAAATTTAAGAGAAAATATTCACATGGAAGGGGGCAGTTCCAATTACTTACTGACAAGTTGCAAAATTGTAGGTGATCTGAGTTCTGCAACTGTTCCTTATTATTAAACCCATTGAGGCTTTTTTCAATCTATAATAAAAGTAGAGAATGAATGTAACTGTATTAAAAATGGTTACAGTGACCCTTGTTCAATAATCTTTTATGAGTGATAGTGTGGGCAAGGGACTTGGGCAATATTTCAGTTGGTGAATTGACAGATGTTTCTCCAGTCACTGGCCAGGTTGCTCACACATACTGATTCTGAACAGAAAACAGGGGAGCTGTAGTTAACCTTCGTTGCAAAAAAAATTTACATTCTCACACAGGCCAGCACAATTCTAAATATAATTTTAAATAAACATATTGTGGTCTCTGGATTCTCAATAATTTAGACACAAATGTGTATCATTTAATTTTGAGTTTATTTAAAGTCACAGATCAGGGGCTGAGCAATTCTTAAAAACAGTTCAAGTTGGCCAGAAAACCATTTTCAATTTACTAAATGAGAAAACTAGACTGGCTTGCCCTACGACTTCGCTATATTTAATTTTTGGTCCTAAAGGAGATACAAACTACACTCCTCCTTCCTATTTGGTTTTTAACTAACATTTATTACCAAAATTTTGTAGCATTTATGATTTCATTGAACAGTTGTAAACTGTAATTTGTGTTAACTTTACGTTTTTTATTTTATTTGCTTCTCAACAACTTAGATATTGTTTTACAATTTCAGCTGGTTTTTTTTCTGTACAGCAAAAAATGGTCCAATTTATGATGCAGCCTGGAATCCCAATGCCACAGAGTTCTGCGTTGTGTATGGTTTTATGCCTGCTAAATCTACTGTCTTCAATCTAAAATGTGATCCTGTGTTTGACTTTGGGACTGGTCCCCACAATGCTGTCTACTACAGTCCTCAAGGACATATCTTAGTATTAGCTGGATTTGGGAATCTTAGTGGACAACTCGATGTATGGGATATTAAAAACTACAAACTTATTTCCAAACCACAAGCCTCTGATTCTACATATTTTGCCTGGTGCCCTGATGGAGAGCATATAGTAACAGCCACATGTTCTCCAAGGCTACGAGTTGGGAATGGATTCAAGATCTGGCATTATACTGGCTCTGTCTTATACAGATATGAAGTTCAGCCAAATGCAGAACTTTGGCAAGTTACTTGGCAGCCTTTTTTGGATGGAGTATTTCCAGCAAAGCCAATAACATACCATGCTGTTCCAAGCAAAGTGTTAAATGAGGAACCAAAGGCTGCCCCAGCCTATAGACCTCCAGCTCTTAGAAATAAACTTGTAACTGGTTCTAAACTGGTAAGTAATCATTATCTTCGTGGAAGAGTGTAGAAAGATACCTTCTATGTCTTCTGTGCCTCTGCACCAGTTAATTATACTGTGTTTCTCCCAAAAGATACCCCACCTAGAAAAGAAGCCCTATCATGGTTTTTAGCGCAAAATTAGCCTTAAGACCCCGCCCACCCAGGGTGCAGAGCATGGGGTTAGACACACAGCTAAAAATTAAGCTAGGCTGGGGGGGTGGAGCTGCCTTACTTACCAGGCCTCGCACACCTGACACCTGTCTCACCTTCTTCTGTATCCACTTCTTCTGCGGGCGTTTGCCGCCACTTTCACGCTTCACCCCAGCCTCCATTTTGCCTTCAGATTCTTTCCGGAAAGTCTCTCTGCAGTCAATAATAGAGCTCTGGGATGATGCATGCAGGTGGTGGCAAGCAGCTGCAGAAGAAGAGGACGCACGTATCGCCCCAACCTCTGTTTTGCATTCAGATGGGAGCGACGCGGCTGCAAAAGTAGTGGCCCAGTGTCCAGACAAGGCATATAGGTCACGTTGCTTGCTCTTTTCGGCTGTAAAAGAAGCAGCCCCATGGCCAGGCAAGGCGTGTGGGGCGCGTGGGCTGCTCTTTTCGGCTCGGATTGTCCCGGAAGGCATCTGAAGGCAAAATGGAAAGTCTCTCTGCAGATGATAATAGAGTTTTGGGGCGATCTGGAGCTCTGTTATTGGCTGCATATACCTTCTGCAAAGCCCTCTTTAGCCGATAACAGAGCTGCAGATCATCGGGGCGATGCACGTGTGCCTTCTTCTGCGGCTGCTTGCCGCCACCCGCATGCATCTTTTTGGCTGCAAAAGAAGCAGCCCCATGGACAGGCAAGGTGCGGGGGGGGGGGGGGATTAAGACATCTCTAAAAAAGAAACCCTAGAGGGTTTTTCGGGAGTCAAAAGAAAATAAGACTCCAGTGTATTTTTGAAGAAACATGGTAGCTGGTTATTTATACATCAATTATTTTTGTGTTGATTTTCCTCCTCATAGCATGAGGATGAGCCACCCCAGAACATGAGAACACAGTCAAAAAGTGGTGATAAGCCATTATCCAAAACAGCACTTAAAAATCAAAAGAAGCATGAAGCCAAGAAGGTGGCTAAACAGGTACAGCTGTTTTTAGTTTTTTCTTAAGCATGATTCATTGCATTTTGAACAGATATTTAGTAAACCATTGCTTAGTAGGATTCTGCATAGAATTTTGTATTAAGCTCAAAGTGTCCACTCTTTCACTATCACGTAAACCAAAGTGAGAAATTCTGGAGAACTCAAAACATCTCAATAATTAATAAAATTACTGCCTAGAATGGTTTCATTTAAAAGTCATCTTAACTAATGATACATTTCACTAAAGGAAGCGAGAGCTAAAGGGAACCAGGAAATTACTCCAGCTCCTCCAGTACAAAATGAATCGAGCAATACAATGTCCACTGAAACATCAGGAGATCCTGAGTTGGAGAAAAAGATAAAAAATCTTAAAAAGGTAAGAATGTTTTTCCTAATGAAAGCTAATTGATAGATCCTTTCCCTTTTGTTGAACAGTAGTATTAGTGATCTTTTACTTACTATGGTGACAGCTAGAGCTATTAAGTCCAAGGTACATAATATGAGGCCCTAGGACCACATGTGGCCCCTGAAAACGTGCGTACAGCATACAAAGACTTCCAAGTATTCAGCATCAAAAAGGCGGCCAGTAGAATTGCCATCTTGAATTTTTTGAACCCCCTCCATCCCTATAGATGCCCCTGCAAGTATTTGTACATTTTTCAATACAATAGAAGGATGATGTAATTGTAATTGTTATAGTTCAGGTTAACTAAATGTAAATTAAAATTACACTTATTTCTAACCTAGTGCTCCTCGCAAATTTTGGGAGTGTGGCCACTAGCACGATATTCATAGGTCAAGAGTAGCCCTTAGGACAGAAAGTGTTAATTTCTGTTCGGAAAGACACAGAACAAGAATGGATGTTTCTTCAGGTTTGTAACAAGCACAACAACAAAATGATAGTGATTTATCTTGAAATTTTTCTTGCTGCATCTGTCCCTTCTCTATGTTTGTAAGAGCAGTGCTAGTAAAAGGGACTAGTGAATAAATCATGGAACATGAAGTCTTCCATTAACTTTAAACAAGGACATGAAAGAATAGATAATAGAAAAAGTCTTCCCCAATTATATTTAAAGATACATTTGTGACTATTTTTATTGATTAGGCTAAATTTGACTGCATTCACATATCATGATAAACAATAATTGCTGGTTTATAAACAGCAGCAATTTAGTTCACAAAGCATACTAAGCTAGGAGAAGTAGCCCTTTTGACTATGAAACAGGAAGTGTATTTTTGCTATTATTGTTATCATTTTTATCTGTTTTACCTTCTCAGAGCCAGAAAGGTATAGCTGTGGTGTAGTAAAGTCACTGGTTTGGGTAGGACTACCCTCACTGGCCTGATATTTTTAATTGAGGCAGTGCTAAGGGGCAAAATTGGTATAAGCCTTATAAAAATTCCATGTTGTCCCCAAACTGCAAAAAATGTGCTATCCAAAATCTGCATTCTGACTAGTTTGCTGTAGGATGCAAAAATGGGAGTAAATCAAAATTAAACAGTTCAATGTTATATGTAAGTCTTATGCATGTCTGTACAATCAAATAAGAGAGGAAAGAAGTTTGGATGTTATTTTCTAGGGACTTAAGAATCTACTTTATATTAAACCAATTGAAATATATATTTTTTTTAGTGTAATGCATATTGGAAAGGAATATAAAGACATTGGTAACCTGGAGGATTCTTTTTTGGCTCAGTAAAAAATACATAAGATCCTCCACATATGTGCATGCACAACAGAAAACAAATTAAATTTGTTGTTTCTGCCCTGCTTTCAACCATGTTTTCTGAATTACAGAAACTCAAGGCTATTGAACAGCTAAAAGATCAGGCTGCTGCAGGTAAACAGCTAGAGAAAAACCAGGTATGCTTGTCATATTCTTAAGGTACAGAGTTGTCTATACTTTGTATATCACCTGAATTCTGAAAATGTGTATTAGCCTTGCTTTGTAAACAATTATCCAACTAGCAGCTGCTGCCTCTTAACTGACAAGACCCTAATCAGTTTCACAGTAAAGACTTTCTTTTGCTTCTTAAGCAAATAGCAGTCCTTAGCCAGCAGCATGATAGTCAAGCAGCCAGTGTTAGTGACTTGTGATAATGATAATTATAAATGAAATTGTGTATTGGACAAAAAAGGACTTCTTTTATTTATGCAATCTGTTTCACATGAGTTTCAAAGAAGCTATTGGTCCCTTTCTCTAAACCTTACACAATTTCATAAGCTCTATTGTTTTACATTAAGTTAAATGTTAGCTTTAATTTATTGTTTTATTTCAGGCAGCATAGAGGCTTCATTTGTCATATCTAAATAGATGGGAGAACATAGAAAGAATCTGGAAGATAGGCAATTTTAAATCTGATACATTTGTAAATAATTATTAATTATACTTTATACTATTTTTTCATTATGTGTACTAAGTAAGATTACCTTTGTCTATTGTAGATGGAGAAAATTCAGAAAGAGGCTATCCTTCTAAAAGAATTGGAAGACTTGGAACTAGGTGTTTGAGCTACAGAAAATTAAAACCACAATTTTCTTCTATGGATTCATTTGAAAATAATTAAAAATGCTCACTTTTATTACTTCCCATATATGTTAACTTTTTTTCTGTCTATATCTGAAAAAATGCAAAATAATTATCATTTAGAAGTAACTCAGTTGCCTTGATTCCAAAACAGTATTGCTGAAATCCAAAATAAAGTATGTTGGAGTACCTATGTTTTTGGCAAATACTAAGTTTAAGATGAGACCCTGATATATATTGTTTTTTAACACAAACATTTAGTACATATATATCTAGAAGATTGCAGTTCAAGCAGCAAAACATGTGATTTACATACTGTGGTTTGGTTGTGATGCTGCAATAGCTATTTCATAATTTCCTTAATGTGGTTTATACTAAATACTAAACACAATACACAATTTGGTTATGTAGGTCTCTGAGTTCTTAAAAACAGATTTAAAACATACATATATACATACACATACACTGAAACACACACACACACACACACACACACACACGTATGTATATGTATATACTGTATGTGTCTGTGAATATACCGGTATATATATATTTGGTTAAATCACTTTCCTATAATGTAAGCCCTTTTCCACAATAAATAAGAAAAATGGATTGGACATTTAGGAACAAAATGTTTCATTAATGGGTTATCATCATTCAATATCATAAATCCAGAAGAAATAAGAGTTTATTTATATGTTTTAAAGCAGTACATCACTTGGTCTTATGTTGAAAAGCTGATTGGCAAGGAGGATCTTCCAGCAGGATCCCTTCAGCTTCTATCAATTCATTTTAAATCAGCTTTTTGCTAATTCTTTAGCCATCAGGTGACCTGTAAAGTGAAATTCCACACTTCATCAATGTAATAAAAAAAATTCTCTTATTTATATGCATACAAGAATGAATTTATTACTAGCTTTAGTAAGAAAACAACTATACAAACAGTAGTATAAAGGTAATGAATAACATTTCCTTCAGCTAAATCTTGTGCAAGTATATCCCTAGCACTGGAGTTAATTTACTTCTAGTGGCAGCTTTTTCCAGTTTGCAATAGATTTATTTACTTCCCAAATTTACTGCAACTTTCTGGGTTACATCTAATTTTAAAGTTTGATTGCAACTCTTGGCTTGTATCCAAATACTATTTTTAGTTAAAGGTCTTAGTTTAGCAAATTTAGATCAATGTATTTGCAATGTGAGAAACAATGTATAAAAAATAAGAAATGGAGAGAAACAATAGCAAAATGATGGACTTCCTTGTGTTTACGGATCACTGCATCTCCCCCCCAAAAGTTGGAAAAATGTAGAAAAATAAAATCAAGGGATTGGAGCAATGACTAGGAAAAAATAGAGCAACATCTGGTGCTTTTAGTTGAGCCAAGTCAAGGTAGAGAATTTAAAAAAAAAAAAAAAAAGTAAATTTTAGTAACTTATCACCCTCTCAAAACACAATGTCTTCTTCCCCTATCTTGTCTATATCCCATATCGGTCTCATCTCTTATTTATAAATATATCTTAAAGTCTTGTCATTGAGTCCTGGTCAGCAACAGACTATTAAGGATTACCAACCAATATAGTTTAACCTTCATCGAATAAATCAATTTATATTCATTTCTTTTACATTTAACAATCTTTTATCTTTAAGCCCTTCAAGCAATGTCTTATAACTTGATTTCTTTTTATACTTTTCTTTGTTCCTTCTAACAAAATCGTTCAAAATTTTAACAGACCTCTTATAAATTCAATATATGGAAGTTAAGTCACTCTTTTGGTTTAGTTTGTATATTCCTTTTAATCATTAAGATACTAGCTAGTTTCATTTGTATATCCAGTATAGCATCTCTTTCTATATCATTATTGTAGACTGTCATTATTAAATTCACTTTTAAATCAGTCTTAGTTTTGTCTGGTAAAACTTGTTCCTCTTCTGTAACATCTTTTAAATACAGTCTGTCAATAGTGTTAGAGACTCTTAAAATTATTATTTTAAAGTCCATTGTTCCCACATATCCTTCAGTATGTACCATGTTGAATTATTTTCCTCCATTCTGTATTAGTAAGTCAAATTTAAGTGTTCTTTTAAATTTAATATTTAGTTCCTTCTGGCTTTCGTTATTGTCCAATCTTCAGAGTCCTATTATTTAAGAATCCAAAACAGCATTTTCCATGACTCACAAGTCACCCACAAAAACCACCCTAGGTTGTAAAGTTTCTATTTATGATCTTACAGTTTCTACTTTTTGTGGAGAAATTTCATCAGAATCCACTGACTGGCTGCTGATCTCTGCAATGTCATTTCCTGCCCTTTGAGGAATGTTTGGTTTGCCATGAATCCCCACCAGAAGCCAAAGTAGAGATTAAAAAGTTACGCATGTCCTGGAAAAAGGTAGATCCTCATAATTACAGCTGGAGTTAGGCGAGAGTGAAAGAGAAGAGTGGGTCTAAACCTATTAAGAATAAATCAGCAAAACTTTTTTTTTAAAGGATGATCATGGGAAATTGGTAGAACATTATTTTCAGTAAAGAATTTGACAAATCCTCCTAGGACAAGCTAGAGCAAATCCAGAGGACAGTTACTAAAATGATAGGGCTGGAAGGAAGTTTATGAAGAATAACTGAAGTTAGAAAAATAGAAAATTCAGAGAAGCATGAACACCTGGAAAGGTGGAGGTCTGCTCTGGAAAGAAGAGGAACGAAAGTCAGTCGTAGTAAGATAGAATACGTGTGTATGAATGAAAGGGATGGAAGTGGAACAGTGAGGTTAGTGAAGGTGCAGGAGTTTAAGTATTTGAGGTCAACAGTCCAGTGCGACGGGGAGTGGAAAAGAGGTGAAGAAGCGAGTGCAGGCAGGTTGGAATGGGTGGAGAAAGGTGTCAGGAATTTTGTGACAGGAAAGTGTCAGCAAGAATCAAAGGAAAGGTGCACAAGACAGTAGTGAGACCAGCTATGCTGTATGGGTTACAGACTAGCAGTGAGGAAAAGACAAGAGGCAGAGATGGAGGTAGCAGAGATGAGGATGTTGAGGTTCTCTATCAAATCAAATCAAATTTTATTCATCACATACACAGTCATACATCGTACGAAATGCAATGAAATGTGCATGCAACTGTTCACAATCATAGGTGGTAGAGCAAGAGGTACTAGTATAGACAGGGTAGGAAAATTAAGTTAGGTGGTGATAGAGAGAGGTAGATTATGGGAATATTGTTTAGTCCTGGGT
>JANHFJ010005469.1:11819-23620 GCA_032468195.1 Cerberus rynchops
TTTTTAACGCACGTCGGAAGGCTCGGAGGTCAGTAATAGTCCGAATCTCAGGGGGGAGCTCGTTCCATAGGGAGGGCCAGTATATGTAGAGGATATACTATAATGATGAATAGCAATAGCAATAGCACTTAGACTAATATACCGCTTTACATCCTTCTCTAAGTGATTTACAGAATCAGTATAATGACTCTCCAACAATCTGGGTCCTCATTTTATTGATTTCAGAAGGTTGGAAGACAAAATCAACCTTAAGCCAGTGAAACTCAAACTGTCCAACTGCTGGCAGACGGCAGAATTGGCCTGCAGTACTGCATTTTAACCACCATGGCAATATTTGGGATATGTAACAATGGATATGATGGTGAAAAAATGGTTCCTTGTACTAATTGAGACAGTCTGGTTTAATGGTTAAGGTACAGGGATAGAAAGTGGGAGACCATGAGTTCAGATCTTGCTTTAGCCATGAAAGCCAGTTACGTGACTTTGGGCCAGTCAATCTCTCTTAACCCACATAGTTGTTGTTGTGGACAAAATAAAATAGGAAGGTATGTTGAATATGTTTACCACCTTGATATTTGTAAAAATAATAAAGATGTGATGAAAATAAATAATAATTTAACAATAAGAGTTGAAGCTGATCTCTGTAATAATTGCACTTATGTTAAATATTGGCATGCATATAATTATAATTATATCCTATAAATATTTCATATCAAAGAAACTAATGATTATCAAAGGCAGTAGTTGTTGTTTCATTTCATATTCATAAATTGAATATATAGGGTGCATCTAAATTTGGAACAGAATTAAAAGACCTAAGACTTGCTTTCTGAATCCATTCTCTCCTATGAAATGAAAACAAGTCTCATAGATTGTGCAATTGTCAATGCTTTTTAGAACAGAAAATTCTGATACTGACCTACAATCTCCAAATAATATTTGGATATTTTCAGAATATTTTAGGAACAATTGCACTGAGATAATGATGTCACACTATGGACTTTCCAGCTAAGTCGGAACACTTGGATTATACATGCTCTGAGGACTGAACCCCCTGAGAGAGACCTGATGACTATATCCCACTGCAATGGAATACGGTGGGAACTTTGCCAGATTTGCACATTGGTGAGTTTTACGGGAAATGGTAGGATGTTTTTATTTCAACTGGTATTTGGCAATTCCTGGTTCACTTGTTGGTACTGGTTTTATTCTAATTGAGATCGCTGCAACTATAACTTCATTGCTTGATTTCAGTTTGATACTGAAACTCTCTTAAATGCTCTGTATTGGATGAATTAGGGACAGTGCTTGGAAAAGCGATTTGGAAACAGGAAAGCAACATCCACAGGCCAATCAAGGCCTATGCAAAAACATTTTTAATTAACTCTTAATCAGCAACTTCTGGATGTCACATTAGTCACCTGTGGTATGTAAAGACAGGGACTGTTAGCTACTATATTTATAAAATCATTACACTTGCATAAAGCATTTAGTTGATGTGACATATTTTGTTAGTTAGCTGCTAGAAAAAAAATCTTGTAGAATCTACAACAAAAGTTTGGTTTGGATAACAGTTTGGCTGTTGCAATACCCCACATTAATGGAAGAAAAATATATTTTACTTACCGGTGCATTTAAGCATTTTAAATACTGAAAGATCGAAAGTGTCAACCAGCAGATGTTCACTTACTAATGTAAATGATCACCTACACGGAAATATATGCAGTGTTATTCCTTTTGTTATTACAGCTCTATAAAAACCAAGCAAAGCAGCATTCTTTGTCAAGTTTGATAACACTGTCTATATGTTGGGGAAAAAGTTATATGAAGGAAACAAGGAGTTAAATGTTACTGCAGGGTAATAAAGAAGCTGGCCCATAGCTCAGGAGAGTTGTCTTCTATGTAGAGCTGCCCTGATGCTGAATCTGAACTTTAATGCATCCCTGCAGAGAGGAAAGGATATAGTAGAACAGGCATTGTTTGGGATTTTATGATGAGAAGTAAGCCTGTTGGGTAAAGAGCAGATGGTTTATACGTTCAGTGGGACTTGTTCACATTTGTTCACACCTCTGGCAGACAGATAGTTTGCCAAGGCTCCAATTTATGGTGAGTATAAATGATAAGAGTCTTCATAAGATTTTTTTTGTTATCTCTAATAAAATAGAAATAACATGGTAGTACTTAAAGAAAAAGCTCTTTCTATTTATATGTATTTTTTTAAAAAAAAGATCCTCTCTGCCTTATAAAAAGTTCAGGAGCCATTATAAAATAATTTGTACATGATATACACCTAAGATGTATATAAAATGAAGTCATGGGGTTGTGCAACTTTCTTTACAAAACAAATGGCAAGATGTCCTTTGTGACTAGGCAATATCATGGAATATTCTGAAAATCAGTGGGAAAGTTCTCGTCTGTATGCCTTTTCCTCTTTATTTTTAGCAGAATATATTCTAACCCTTTTATTTTCTTTAAAGGAAAATGATGGCTCTTTATAAAAGCAAACTATTGGCTCATGGACAAGAATTTTGAAATTTTCAGTTCCAACATATTTGCAAAGTGCCCGTTAGGCTACCATTAGGCACAGCCATGTCTCAACCCTTTCAGTAACAGAAAGAAGGTATATACTATATATTCTTGACAGGCTCTAGTAATTCAGTAATACTTGTGGAGATCCAAAATAAGTTTTTATGGAGAGAGTCATCAAATTTATTACTGACACAATTAATCTCTTTCCCAGACATCAACGGAAATTAATGTTATACCCCTTTTCTACTTTCTACTTTTAATCAAACTATTTCACAGAAGAACAAGTGTGTTTACAATTATCTAAAATACATTCAAAAATTTATTTCCCACACAACAAACTTCCTTATCAACCAATACAAAAATTTCTGCATTAAGCAATGCACACATTAGTCTACTCAATCGTGCTGAAAAATCCACAGCCACCCAGTACAAAATACTTTTTTTTTCCTGCTATCTCTCCACATTCCCTTGCTTGCAGTTGTACTAAATTCTCAAAAAGTATTTCATGTTGGCTTCCCCATTTTTTCAAGTCATCCCCTGATTGCTACCAACTTCCCTAATCTAGTCCTGTCACATGTCTAATAACCATCAACTTCTCAGATCTGCCATCTGCTGCAGTGCAGATTATGATGATGTGCATTTATAGATTCTATCCTTATACCCTAAGGATATATATGAGTTTTGATGGTTTCCAAAATATTGGGAGAAAAAGAAGATTATGTCAGAAGGTGAGAGATTCATTCTGATGTTCTACTGCTACTGAGAAAAGTTAGTTTTAAAGGCAGTAACAATAAAAAAGTATCTTTAATGAATGGTAAGAACAGCACAGAATAAAACAGAAGAAATGTGAAAGAGAAGATAAAGTTTAAATGCTCAAGATTTGTTCAAAAGCTCAAGACTGTTAAGATTTTTTTAATTGAAAGAATGTTGCGGAATATGTTGTAGGAGGCAATGATTACAATCGTAATTTAACATGAGTTCATGTTGTGTGTATATATGTAATTTAAAACATCTGTGGTCTTTGAACTCCTGATTCCCAGTATGCCCTTTGGCATTACCTAGAATATAGATTGTATGCAGACATTGTCCACAAACATAATGAAAACAACTCTTCAAAATGATTTTTTTCTATGTGTGAGAGCGAGAGATCTAAAAGTATGTCATTTATTTATTTGTTTGTTTGTCAAATTTATATAGTGACTCTGGGTAATGTACAGCAATAAGAACAATAAATATAAAAACAGCAATACAAGTACCGGTATAAAAACCATAATAAATATCCTAAAACCCCATAATATCAAACCCTAAGTGAAAGGAGAAAAATAAAAAAAAAAAGATCCCCTCAACAATGGAGCTATTTAGGCAAGTCTCTGGTCCCATGGGCACCCAGTAATAGTCACATAACGTGAGGCCCTTTCAATATATTAGTTATTTCTTCACTCAGAGTTCCTTCTAGATGTGGGAAATAGAACAGAACAGAATAACAGAGTTGGAAGCCACCTTGGAGGTCTTATAAGTCCAATGCTCTGCTCAAGCAGGAAACCCTACACCATTTCAGACAAATGGATGTCCAATAATTTGTTATTAAAAGGGATGGGGCTAATGTAATTATGGAGGAAGGATATTCCATAAGGCAGGCTCAGTGTCAAAGAAGATACCTCTTCTGGGACCCACCAAATGCTGATAATTTAGCTGATGGTGCCCCAGCATACCTTCTCTGTAAGATCTGATGGGGTGGGTTGACATAAACAGAGTGAAGCAGTTCCTCAGATAGTCCAGTCCCATGCCATGAAAGGCTTTAAAGATTGAAACCTCAAATTGGACCCAGGGACAAACTGGCAACCAATATATAAATTTTATTTATACATTTTTATTTGGTATACATAGAACTTGATATTCACATTGACAATACATTGTCTAAGTACAATCGTTTATGAATAATAATGACAAAAATTTTCAGTATACAGCTTAGTTGGGTAATATATAAATGGTGTGTACATTAAATAGGAATTTCTTTCCTTTCCTCCACCCACCCCACTCCACTCCATTTCCTCATTATTTTATTCTTGTTTAAAAGTCTGATCATTTTTTCCTAGATTACAACAAAATTAGAATAATTTTAAAATGTAAAATATATGTTAAAATGCACTATAATTTTTAATTGAATAAAAAGATTGCATAAAAGCATCATAAAACATTAAGGTGAGACAAGAAAGGATATATGGAAACTTATAAATAAAAGTAATTAGAAATTAAAATTGGTTGTCTATGGTATGTCTTTTATATGGGCACCTGAATATAAATCACTGACTATAGAGGTGACTTTTTCCCTAAAAGACAAACATAGAACTGTGCTGTTAATAATACAATAATAATAACTATAATAACTATATGTAATTAATATCTTTTACAGTAATCCTCAATTTACAACAGTTTATTTAATGACCGTTTGAAGTTACACTGAAATAAGTGATTTATGACCATTTTTCACATTTATGACCATTTCAGCATCCCCATGGTCATATGATTTACATTCAGATGTTTGACAACTGGTTCATATTGATAATGCTTGCAATATCCTGAGGTCATGTGACCACCGTTTGCAGCTTTCTGACAAGAAAAGTCAATGGGATTCACTTAACAACCTTGTTACTAATGTAACAACTTCAGTGATTCACTTAACAAAGGTAGGAAGAAAAGTTGTAAAATGGGACAAAACTAACTTAATTTAAATTTCTCAGTTAGCAACAATTTTGAGCTCAATTGTGGTCATAAATTGGTCGTATATTGTTTTCAATCAGACTAAGTGAAATTACTTCAAATGTTAGGATAGGTAACAAAAACTAAAGTAACAATTCAGGTTAGTTTCTATCTAGTTTCAGAATTTAAATCTAAAGATCGAAGAACCAATACAGGATGAAATATTTTGTTCAAATTGAGTTGTGGAGCTAAAACATATGAAGATTTGTTTCTGAGAGAGTTCTAGATGTGAGACAATGCAAGTCAAGGGGTACAATGTCATAGTCAAAATTAAATTTGTCAATTTAACAAAAAGGATGCAACAACTATTTGTTAATTATACTTAGGCTATTGAGATTTACTCATTGTATTCCATTGCCATAATTATCAATTGCAAATCTATAATTTTATATTAATGGCAACATATAGGAGATCGTATTTTAGATGATATTTCTATACTTTGAGGGTTATGTTAATAGGTAAAATATCCCTAATAGAGCAATTTGACAGAGAAACCAAATACACAGCGATGTCATGTTTTCCTTCATTGGATGTCTTCAAGTGAAGCTGAATAGTCATTCATCTGGCATGCTCAGATTCCTGTACTGAGTAAGGATCTGGAGTCAATAACCTACATAGTCCCTTCCTACTCTGGTTCTATGATTAATCAAATGTACATTCGCCTCCACTCTAGAGGATAGGCTGAACTTAGCACTTAGCCTAGGGGAAAGAAAACAAGACAGGAAACATCATATTGGGGTGGAAGTATGTAAAAGGTGATATAGAGCTATTTTCCATTCCCATAGTCACTAATATCAAAAATAATAGATAATAATACCTTGATTACCTTTAAATTGCATAAGCATTTCACTGCATATCGTACCCATGTATGACTGTGTATGTGACCAATAAAATTTGGAATTGGAAATATAAAGAAACATTTCTTAATCTGTGCGACAGTGGAAGAGTCTACTGTAAAAGTTATAAATTCCACATTCCTGGTGAAATCCTCCAGGAATGAAGACTATGTCAGTGGTCTATGCAAGTGTAGTAGTTTGAATTTATAATCTAAGGTAAATATTGTAAGTAGAATTACTATAATGTCCTTGTAAGATTATTTGTAAAAAAAAAAGTTATGTATCTTATGTTTTAAACTTCCATCAATCCGTATGAGGAGCCCTGTAGTTCTAACACCAGCATACAGAAACATTTCCAATTTCTTAAATCGTTCATATAGTATCACAATTTCAGTATTCTTAATTAGATATTAGTTTAGATATTCTAAAGTAATTAATACTAACCCTAACAAAAATGTTCTGATTCATAAATCGTATTTGTCCTGTTCTAGACTTCTTACAGATTTACAATGTTTGTAGATAGGACACTTAACCAGAAATATGTATCTTTCTCTTCCTATTAAGATTCTATGTGTTTGTATACAATGAGATTATGGTCCTTTTTTTGTGTGTTACTTAAGGTAATAAAGAATCTCACAATTCTTCTTCAGGTGATATAATAGTTAACATATGAGTTAAGTATTGTTGATCCAGATACAGTAGTATACATTTTTATCAGAAAGCAGACTATATGTTATCATCCTATTCAAATGAATTGGTTTAAAAGAGGGGGGGGTAGAGAAATGCAGATATAAGGAAAAAGGGCAAAGAGTGACCTCTTCTGGCCAACCTGAATACATCCTTATCTCTCTTGTTTCAGAAATGTATCTTGTACGTACATTCTGGATTGTTGAGAGTTTAAATACATACATATTTGCTTAGCTTCAGAGTTAAAAATAATTGTCATGCCAACTGAATTTTTTTTTTCCCCAATGTAGTTTGCCAGTAATGGATGAACATATTTTTCAATATTAAGATAAGAGTGTATAATGTTCACAGACTGCTTTCTGTCAGCTGGCTGCAAAAATCCATAGATTCAAATAATCAATGTGGGGTTAGAACAGTGTCTGAGAAACTTTAATAAATCAAGATTCATTGTGAACTCTGGAAGCAGTTGTAATTTCAGTGCTGCAATTCATAATTTACAAGCACACTGTCTTTTTCCTCTCATCCCATCAGTGTCAATCCAAACCAGACTATAAATTCTAAGATCACTAGTACAAGACTTAAATGTTCCAAGATCTCATTGGTTATCTCTCCCTATGAATTCTTTTACGGATGGCTAGATTAACACCCCATGCAGGTTTAAACAGAAATTACAGTACTGTAGGATATGCTGAAACAATGGTATGTGTTCTATTTTTTAGTAGACAATAAAAGTACTATCAGTCATAATGTTTCCAAATTCTACTTAGTTGCTTCATGAATGAGGCAACAAATATTGTCCAACAATATTGCATTTCTTTGATACATTTAAAACTTTCCCTTCCTCTTCCTTTTTTTTCTACTTAACTCTATATTAAATATTTAGCTTTATCATGTAACTTATTTTAAGTGCCATGTTTAACGTAGACTTTATGCACATGTATGTATATGTACACATGATTGTCAAAGACTATAATAAAAGTTTACTTTACTTACCCAGAATTTCTGCTAAATTTTCTTTAAAGTTTCTGAAATAAGGTATCAAACATTGTGAAAACCAAAAGCAAGCATTAAATGAGAAAAATGCTTTGTCTTTTTAATACAGGGACTTTGTTCAATATTTAGGTACATATTTAGAAATATATCTTTAATACAAATAATTTAGGTGTGCTTTTTATTACTATTGCTGTAATTTAGGATGGTCTGCCTTTAAAATCATGAAGCTCTCTAAAATGCCTACTGAAATAGTATACTTTGCTGAAGAATTGCATTTTTGAATTGCAGCTATGTACATTCTTAGGCCAAATAAGAAGTCTGTGTTTGCTGTATAGACTTGTCTCATTTTGTTAATTTAAACATAAGCCTATATAATTATCAAAATATAATAGATATCATTTGACTCTGCAACAGATTCTGTATTTTCAGAGCTCTAATTCTAACTAATATCAAAGTCATTGATATGTCTGGATTTGATTTAAACATTATTTACAATAACCTTATATTTTAGAAATATTTGATTGGGCAGAGGGGACAAAACAGAGTCAGATGTGTGGCTTAGTACCTCACTTTACCTTGTGAATTTTTTTATGAACCTTAATTGCAGTGCATACATCTGGCAACATTATATAAATCATATTATGATAGCAAAGTACATTACATGAGTATATAATCTTACAATGAAATATTTGGTAAGAATTAAAACATAATTTTTTCCAAGTAAAAACAATTACAGCTACAAAGGTGTGACTTTGTAATGGTAAGAATCAATATCGTCCAATTCAATCTAGAAATGTTTAGTAAGCTGGATTTTTAGAACTCTATATTTTGAAACTTGCTGAATTGAACAGTGTTGAGGTAGAGGGAGCAATACATTATTAAAATTCTATGCTTAAAATGGATTTGTGCTATATCCTTTTATAGATGTGATTCAAGAGTTATTCAACTGAATTTCTATATTGAATTTATTGAACTGAATCAAAAAGTCAAATCAAAATCATCAAATCTAGAGTCTGTTCAAATATTTTCTCTCAGCTTGAAAATAAATATAAATTCATTAATTTCAGTCCTGTTCTACTCATTTAATCATAACACATCAATGTTATTCTATTTGAACTGGACTAAAACCAAACTATGTTTTCCTATTTCAGAGTCAGAAGGAATTAAATAAGAGCTAAACTAGAAGGGTTGAGTGAGAGATAACACTAAATCTTATTATTTAAAATTAAAAAACCTAAATGATAAAACCAAGTGATTGATACCCTGACCACCAAAGTTTGAGCTTTATCAGTAATGTTAAAAAAATATTGTATGTTGTCCAGGCAACATTACCAGTAGGAGAGCTTAAAGTTATCATCCTTATTAACCTTACTCAGTGCACAAATGTAATTTATGTCTTTTAAATAATATGATGGATATTTAATTACATGCATTGGTGTCTTCCCATTTCTCAGAGAACACCAGTTTAAAAGATTAATAACAAGACTATGACAAAAAGGAAAAGAAATAAACATTTGACCATCTAAATCCTACTTAAGATAGATGAAACCAAAAAACATTAGCCGTCTATGAATGTTTCATATGAGTTGCTTATTTCAACCAATACATTATTACCATTTTACAGAACTGCACATTCTATTTTGTGCACTGCATGATTGCCTAACAAATTTCCAAAAACAGTTTCCTTTAATCTAAAACAAATCCCATAGAGGCTCAAAGGTCATCGTTTAAGCAGTCCTCTTGACCTAGCCTTTGTATAAAGCAGATGGCTCTGCTTTATGGCAATTAGTAAGTAGGAACTTGGTATCTGGTTATATCTTCCGATTCTCTGTTTATATGAAGTTATGTGAAACTGGAACCTCTTTGAAATCAGGCTGTACTGAAGTCATTTAGTTATTTCATCTCTAATTATAGGATATTGATAAAGCCATTTTAATGTAAAAGCAGGATCATTGCTTGAGCTGTCAGATATGTAAATGGATGATAGAGGTCAAGCTTCAAGGCTATCCCTTCCCATGATAACCTTTACATATATGATGAAGATCTCATTTGGATGAGAAATCAAATTTCACTTGCTGAAGCACGAGAAATCTGAGCTTTTATTTGAATTATTTGGAAATGTTGTTCTATATGAGGTTAGAGAATTCCTGTTCCTCCTTTGAAAAGATCTATCCAGATATTAAAAAGCCACTATCATCCAAGACAGAACTTTTTACAATTTCCTGAATTCAGGAAGAGGTAGTTTATTAAAGTTACTTTGATTTTGTGCATATACCCATACATTGTCACAGCTTAGCCAGATAGACAGTTTGGCTACCCAGTATTGTGATTTACTGTTAGTCACCTTAATCTTATTACTAACGACCTAAGTTCATTCAACTCTACCTTCTACTAAAAATTCTGGAAATTGTTTTCTTTCCATGGATAAAGTCATTTAAAAAATGTCGATTTCTCTGTCCACAAATTAAGTAGTAGATATAAAAGTCTGTTTTTCCAATCAAACTTGCTCTGGTTGATTGTAAATATTTTAAGTTTAACTTTTCCTGGACTGGATACTAATTACTTGTAATCTTGGAAATTTTATGGGAGTCCACATACTTTAAACATTAAATCTGTCCACTTAAAGAAATGACCTGATGATTATATGTTTATTATTTATTATATATAAGAAAGATTTTATTTTATTCTGGATTCCACCAATATAAGTCTGTAATAATGGCAGCTCCTGCTTCATTATTAGTACTTTGAAATATATATCTATATATCATAAAATACTTCCCAAATTTTTACTTTATTTTTAAATAAACACCTTGTTAAGATCACACAAATATCATTACACTTCATTTTAATCTGTGCTTCTCAGCAGATTGCTTAGTAATTGAAATTCAAGCTGTGAATTTTCATCACTGTGAAATTATAAAATATTTTTAAAATGATTTTTATTATGACATTTTTCATATCAAAGTAAGATGTGTTTTCTTAAAACAAAGAAGTGAAACCTTATACGTGCATCTGCTTAATTAACATGTATTCGCTAAATGCTCTGATCCAGTGATCCTAACCTTTCTGTGGACCAGCGATAGTGGCAGTGGTGGTGGTGGCAGTGGCAGCAGGGGGGATGGTTCTGCATAACCAACAGGTTTGTAAGCTTGTGTGCATTCCCTTCATTTGTGCAAATGGAGCTTCACACAGTCATCCACTCACCCGCTGCTTAAGTCGCTTGATTTCCAATGGCCATGGCCCAGTACGGGGATTAGGGACTCCTACTTTAATCTCTTGAAGTTTCATTTTAGATATTTTTTCTTGATTATCACTAAACAATTTAGAAATAAGGAATTATTCTTAGATAGAAAGATAAAGAACTATCAGTCCCAACCTTTATCTCATTGACCCACAAGTCCAGAAACAAAAAATCATAAATTTACTGGATAGCTATTTGGTGTGGTTTGAACTCTTGTATCTTAAAATAAGAATAGTCATACAAATGAGCCATTAAACCCAAGTTTTGGATCAGTATATTCTAGTAGTGGCTGCCTTTCAATTGTGAATTGATAGACAAGCATAGCAATAATTTCCTGTTGACCCTTCTGAATCAGATATCTCTGATATCCCACCACAGTCACCAATCACATGTTCATCTAGTGACTATTTCAGGTTATTCAAAGAAGAAAACATTTACAATTCTGTTTTTACAATTCTGAATTTCCTCTAGGTAATGTCATACAGTACATGATTGGTCTCTTTTTTTAAAGATGATTCTTTAAGGCAACCATGAAATTAACATATGTCTTTCAAAGCAGTACACAAACTGTGACGATAGATGGAAATCAACAGATATTTTTACTGAGCTGTTTTAATTTATAACAATCATTAGGGACATGAAAGAAAATGAAGGAAATCAAAATGTCCTTTAGAAGCCCACGTAGCTCACTATGTTGTGCCCAGGGATAATATCTAACATAAGTTCTTTCACAGAAGAAACAAAACAAAAAGAAT
>JANHFJ010005471.1:19494-30848 GCA_032468195.1 Cerberus rynchops
TTCAAATTGAATTTTCAGTTGATTTTACAATTTAAGTCCTGGGAGAGCAAGGGGGGTGGGATGTCTGATGTCCCCACAGCTACTCACACACAGCAGTCATTGCAGTTGCCTCTATCGGCCTGGATAGCTGGGGCTGCCTCTCTCCATGGAAGATGCATAGTCTCAGCAGAAATCTCAGTAATAAGTATTGACATTGACCTGGTACCTGATGGGGCATCTTTTAAAACTTCTCACCAACTCTCCCCCTCTTGCATCTGATCCACCCACAGCCCACAAACAGAGTTGGGAAAAATTAATAGGGTACAACATTGATGACATGAGACTGAAGTTCCTCCTACCCTGTTAACTCTTTCTGTGGAAATAGATTTAGAATGCAAAAGTAGGGAATATGTAGGCCTGTAGATATTTTTGAATTGCAATTCCCAGCATCCATCACCATTAGCTGTGCTACCTGAGGCATAATTGAGCAAAATATGAAGGGCCACAAATTTCCCACCTTTGTTTTAATTGTCTGTTACATTTCTGAGGACTCTCAAATCTTTTTAAATTTTCTTGAGTTTTTCAAATGTGTTAACAGAAATTTATAGATAATGATAAATGATCAGAGTACCAAATCACAGAAATATTATATGAATTGGAAAAAGATATCCAAACAGAAAACTAAACTGCTTCTCATTTCTTCACGTCATGTGTTACATGGATGTGAATATCTTTTTCATAGTTCATTATTTTTATTTGTGCTCTAAATATAAAATACTGCAATTGCACTTAAAATATTGTGAGTTATAGGTGTATGTTCCATAGTTATTCCTTTCCAGAAGAAGAGAACAATTTGTATTTTCCTTCAGTTAGGATTTAAATTTTTGTTTACTCCTTCAACTAGCAGGTCTTTTTTTTAAAAAATGCATTTTATATCTTCCACCTGCAATTTACAGCCTTTTAAGTGGTATGCTTAAAGGTAGCAATTGTACTTTTTAATTTTATTTAAATTAAAAACTTTTTAATTTACAAACCACTTTAGGCTAACAATTCACAAGGGGATATTCTAAGGGAAATTGCAGAATTCTCATAATCTAATGCTGTAGAATTTGATAAACTATTTTAAAGAAACTTGCTGCTTTATGGTCTGAACTAGCCTAATAATAATTCCACATTTGATCTTTAAGAGCACCAATTATACATACACACACATACACTACTCAGAGTGATGGATCAATGTGTTTTGAGGAAGATTTCCCAAAGAAGTAACGTTTGACTGCTCTTACCTTTTTCGTAATTTAGCTCCACGTCTGTATGGCAAATACGGAAAAGTGCAACACCTACTTTCATAGAACTGACATTCATTATTCTCTTCGGTACAGCACAAGCACTTGCAGCTTCTGTTATTAGCACAGGAGCAGCAGCACCAGCGACAATTGGGGCTTTCTGAGAATGCACAGTGAAAGCACTGGCAGGTGGTGTCATCATCATGTGGGCAGTAGCAACAATCACAGTTCCGTTCATCTGTAAACATAAACTTCCAGCACTGGCTGGATTGTTTTGGACCACATGCTTTTAGACATTTCTTACAGCAATTACATCCTGGGCAGCAAGGACAAATCAGGCAACATGCACAATGTCTGCCAGACATAATCTTAAATATAATATATATATATAATACATATATATGTATATATTTGTCTTTTCTCCCCTACTATCTTGTTCTTGTTTCTTGTTTGCTATCTTAGGACTTATTTTGTCCCAGAGTTGTGAAAATTTCTTTTTGATCACTTAGGAAGGAATAATGGCATCACAATTGGTTTTACCAATGAGGCTACTGGGGATTTTTGGGGGGTAGATGAAAATAGCATATTTGTTACATCACAAACTATGTCACAATGTGCAAACACTTATTTTTGTATTGGTCTGTAGACAAATTGAACAAGAAATGTTCAAGAAAACAAGGAAAGATACTTAGGGAACTGGAGGCTAAATCATATAAAGAATGGTTGCTGGAATTGGGCATATCTAGTTTAATGAAAAGAAGGATTGAGGATAACATGATAGAGTGTTCCAATATCTAAAGGGTTTACACAAAGAAGAGGGAGTCAAACTATTCTTCAAAGCACTTGAAGGCAGGACAAGAAGCAATGGATAGAAACTAATCAAAGGAAGAAACAACCTACAACTAAGGAGAAATTTCCTGATAGTTAGAACAATTAATCAGTGGAATAACTTGTTTCCAGAAGTTGTGGATGTTCCAACACTGGAGATTTTTAAGAAGAGATTGGACAGCCATTTGTCCAATGGCTGTCCAATCTATACAAACTGGTATAGTGTTTCCTGTTTGACCCATGGATTGGACTAGAAGAACTCCAAGGTCCTTTCCAACTCTGTTATTCCTTACTACTTCCTCTGTAATTGTAATAGATTTTTCTGAATATTTCTTAAAACATATTATTCAGAAAGGGGAAGAGTACTCAACATTGGGTTGAAATAATGTGATGCTATGATTTAAAAAACACACTGTTGTTAATAAAGTCTAATTCAACAGCAATTCACATTGTTGTTTCAAAAGTCTTTTCAACGATCACATCACAGTGCTGATTCAAATTCAACTTGTGATCAACTGTAGCATCGGAATCCTTTTACCATATACTATTACTGTACTAGATTTATGTAAAATTCAATAGTTTCATCAGGATGACAAAACAGGTGTTGTGATGTTGCAGGATAAGATCTGCCTTTATGAATGTGCAGTAATATGACATATATACAAAAGGTATGGAGGGCATCATGATACACTGCAATGCTCATTTTGACATTTGTACAACCTCTCAGAATGTCCATAACCTGAATCCACACCTGTTAATTTGAGTTTGAGTGCATTCTTCACTTTGGAAGTGAAAAATTCTTAATCAATTAAATTTTATTCAGTTTTCTTCCTTAGTCTTTTGAAATAATTTCAAATGTTGTTTTTGTCTTCTGAAATATCAGACATTCCACCAAGCTTATACTAATCTACAAACTAAGCAAGTTATTAATGAAACTGTTGAAGAATTCTACAAGAGTAGTGTAACCCCTGATGAGCAATGCAATGCTTGGGCAAAGAAATGAACTGAAGATATACCGTATTAGGTCCATCGTGTTCTCACTATGAATATTACCTTACAAAAAACTAAAGATAATTGACATTGCTTATTGTTATAAGCAATACATATTCAGGTTAATTTCTTGTAAACTGCATATTTTTCAAGATCCATACAGACTTATTCTCTTATAGATTATGATCTGTTTTAAGAGTTTTGCCAGGCTGCCCCCCTGCCAAATATAGGAACATATTCCCTCCTATAATCTCCAGAATTTCCAAAGATAATAAATAGGGATTTGCCAACACCGTTCATGTTCCATTGGTACTTGGGATGCAATTCATATTCATTACCTTACAAATTTGAACTTGGAAATCTAATTCAACATAACACAGACTGGAACACAATAGAACTAACAAATAAACAAACATATGGGATGAAGTAAACCCTTTTACAATCAAGTTGCTATTATCTGTTTTAAAGCTCTCCATTTCTATTGCTTGGGCAAATGAATCCAATAAACTAGTACATAATGTTGTTAGGTCCATAAAAAACTGCTCCATGATAGGTACAAAATAAAATGGCATCTCAAACAACATTACCTTGACAGGAGAAGTTCAGAATAAAGCAAAGAGAACCTCACTGGACTGGTAATAGATTCCCAATCATCCATTTCTCATTCAATTTATGCTCGCTGAGCCTAGCCAAAAAAAGAGTACATTGAGAATGGCATACCTCTTCTTTCTCAGGGCTATTTCTGGATTCTACTTCAACTTGTAGAGAGATGGTCTCTCCAATACTCCTCCTCTTAGACAGTCTGTCTTCATCTAAAAGGAGAAAGGGAGATAAAATCATTTTCTTTCCTAGCTGGAAAGGTTATGTGTCTAGAATTTTGTAGGGAATTATAATTATTTGGCCCTGGTTTCCTCAAATAGTCCTGTGACAGTGATTGATAAATAAACACATACTGCCTTAGAGAGACTGGATTTCCACAACATGCTATAAATTCTTAATATGAGTTAAATTCTTAATATGAGTTAATAAAACACAATTGGTGTGTATGGTGTGTATCTTTGAACATCTATATGCAATAGCACAAACTCAACAAGATAGCCCACTTCACACAGGATACTAAGATAATGAATTCCCTTAATAGGTTAAATCATTAACCAACTCAATTTTTGCCTAGTTTGGCATGTTGCATGAATCCAATCAAGGAGTTGTATACTGATTTGATTTAGTCCAGCTTCTTGTATCTGCTGTCTTTGAGATTCTCGGCTATACTTACAGCCAAAATACTTATAGTGGAGGGGCTGCTATCACTTAAATTGTAAAACATGCATTTCCATGACAAAGAGATCTTGGTTTAATTTCCCAGCCCTTGTGCTTGTAATCCTTTAATTCAAAAATACTCTGAGCATGTTCTTTGTACCACCAAGACCACTCAGAGGACTGTTTTAAGCAAAAGCAATCAGGAAGTTTATAAGTGTAGAACACTCCTGAAAAATATGACAACTTGTGACGATGAAAGGTGCCATGGTTTTGCATCTCTAATAACTAATCAGTAAATTTTAAAGCCAAGGCAAGTACTTTGTTTTAGGGAATTAGTTATGATTACGAAGTCTTCAATTTTCCTTGAAGTTTTTAAGAATGGCTTTATCTTTTAGCAAAATTACAAACCTGAGCATATTTTCCCCAAATCTGAACCAATGTTTACTTAAGAACAAGTGTGACTGTGCAAAGCAACATGAACATTGCTTCTAAACTAGTACGTGCTAGATGAATCCAAAGGGACAATGACTTTCCAATCCTTGCCTATTCTCGGACCTGTGCCCCTCCCAGTAAGATAAATATCACACTATAAAACAACAACACGTAGTTCTTGAGGTTGATGGACCATACAACTTTGTTTCACTTTTTTTCCTGTTTGGGTGAAAGACCCACAGGGTTTAGAAAACTATAAGAGAAAATTGCAAATGTTCAGTTAAATGTGGGTAAGAAAGAATGCAATGGGTACCCTGTAAATGTAAGAGTTAAAAATAAAGCGATGTTGCTGTGCAACTCAAATCCAGCACAATAACTAACACCGGATGAAGCAAAATGAACACATTGCATAATTTATCCAAAATTGCTGGTCTGCATAAGTTATTTCTGGTTTTGCTAGTCCTGAAGTGCTCTCTTACATATAGAAGGAGTAGAGTTTGTTGTTAACTGCAGTTTTTCAAGTAGGCTGCATAATTGAATTCTGTACCTTCAAACAGCATTTTCTGGAATGCTTCTAAGTCTTAAGCAGGAAAAGACAATCTTCGTTGTATTGTACTAGCTAAAATGCCTCTCATCCTCTCTTCAGTTCTTGGGAAAATGCAAGGAATTGAATTCAGCTCACTAATTTTCCACCAGGTAGCCGTGGTTGATAGAGTGAGCTGTGTAAATACACAGATGATTTCTAGCCCTGAAGACTAGTCTAGAAATCTAGAAAGCTTGAAAGTCTCCGAAGTCCCGTCCAACTGTTATTCTGTTATTATTCTTGAAGAACCAGAGCTACAGAAAGCAATCTTCCCTGTTGTGTTTTCTGTGCTTCATACAATTGGGGGTAGAAGTGGAGGTGGAAAGAGGCCATTCCTTTGCAAGTGACCACAGGGCAATTCTTTCTCATCTTTTATTCAATGCGTATATGGAATGGCTGGGTGAAATGATATGCCAGTTTGAGATTTCATTAATTGTATGTGCCCATGTGGCCAAGTGAGTCTGTTGAGGTTCTATTCTAATGTTTGGAGGTTATGTGAGTCTGGCTGGAAAGGAACTGTCTCTGATTCAATCCTATCAAGACCAAATAGCTGAAGATGCCAGGGCCTCCTAGATTTGGAGATAGTAGAAGGCTATTCCTTCAGCGAGTACATTAAAGTCGAGAGGGATAAATGAAAACACAATGCTGTGTTTGAGTGCAAAACCCAGCCGTATGAAACACAAAGACCACAATGAAAAATCAACCATCACCAGTTTGGCTCTTTGGAATACTTTTAAGTCAAAAGACAACAGAAAATTTGCTCTAGAAATAATGAGAAAATTCTTGAGCATAGAAAATATACGATCCATTGCCTTCATACCTGTCAGCTGAGGGATGTAAGGTGTGCTGAGCCTATCTGAATTGTAGCCACTCCCTCCCAGCACTTCACTGATCTTGCTCTGCCGGAAGAGGACCTCGGGGCCGAGGTGATCCAGGTTCCGTGACAGCCTTTGGGTCAAAGCAAGAGAAACAATATACGATCATCCCAATGACTCCCTGGGTACCCATATTGCTTAGCAATTGGTCTCCAGGGAAGAGAGGATACTTATGAAAAACAGAGCTGAAGGCAAATGATGGAGTAATTAAGTGGGTTGAAAAGCCCATTTGTTCAAAGCAACATTATCTAAATGAAGGTTTCTCATTCTTATCGATGTGGATGCGGACCCACTCTTAGAATTCCCCCAGCCAGCAAGTCCATTCTGAAAACTGAAGCCCATGCATCTTAGAATCGCTGAGGTTGGAAAGCAGTGATCTAAATTACAATAGGGATATAATCAACATGTTTTAAGCTAACAATGGCTCTCATACCTGGGTTTCTCTACAAAGACACCTTCAGGAAGCAAGTAGGGAGCCTCCTTTTTCCTCATCTCTATAACCTGGAGAGAAGAAAAATGCAAAAGTTTTTTTTTAAAACCAATTTGGTGTGGTCAGTTCCCACTATAAAAAATATCAGATTTTATCAGATGTCAGCATTATCTTTGGATGCTCCGTCTGGTAGCACTAATAAGCTCCCCTGTTCTGGGTTGCTCAGAGCTGTGGCCATGGTAAGTATGAGCAGATATTGTGACACAATCACCAGGTACAACTGCTTGTGACTTCATCAACCCCAGTCTCTAATGTTTGTCTAAATATTACTGGATGCCATCATTGCTCCAGTGCAAGACTAAGAGATGCACAAAATGAATTGGAGTCAGGAGAGTACTGCTATTCAGGAATCAAGTCTTGAATAGCACTACCGGGTTAGCAAATTGACATCTCACTATATCAAACCTGGGAGCCTGGTAACAATTTCCAATATGCAGTTGTTGATCAAGGCACCTGCACACACATTCCTTAAATCACATCTAGTTAAAAGCTGATAAAAGTCGGTGCTTCAGAATCTCTTTCTTCCATATGAGATAGGCAGTGATGCAATGCAATTGGTGGGAAACCACTTAGTGTGATGATTCGGCATCGTAATATATCGAGAGGCAATGAGAAGAGATACAGAAAAAAAGACAACCACACTTTTCAGGAAATGTCCAGCAGGGCTTTGGGGGGCTATGGGTTTAGTCCAGAAATGTCTGATACACGCGAGTACTCTGACGCTGTAGGTATTTCATCTAATACGGCTGGGCATCACAACAGGGAAAGTCCTGTTTGTGGGTTCCCTAAAAATCCTACTGTTTTTTACAGGGTGTGCTGGGACTTCGTTAGGAATGGAAAACTAACAATTGTTGGGTAGACAATATATAAACCAGGATTGATTGATTGATTGATTGATTGATTGATTGATTTTCTATACCGCCCCCTCTCCCGAAGGACTCGGGGCGGTGCACAGCCATCTAAAAGAAACATAGAGTAAACGACAGTTTAAAAAACAAATTAAAATTAATTTAAATGGCCGAACATAATTAAAAACCTGATGTAAAAAATTAGAAATTTAAAAATTTAAAACAATTAAAAATTACAATTTAAAACTGCTTTAAAAACTAATTTAAAATCCCCCAACCAGTAGTACTAGGCCAGACCGGCCTGTTGGAATAAATAGGTTTTTAATGCGTGCTGGAAGGTCCATAGGTCCGTGATGGTCTGGATCTGCGGGGGCAATTCGTTCCAAAGGGTGGGTGCCCCCATAGAGAAGGCTTGAACCCTTGGGGCTGCCAGACACCGTCCAGATAATGGAACCCCAAGGAGGCCCGCCCTGTGGGAACGCACAGGTCAGCGGGAGGCTGATGGTGGCAACAGGCGGTCCCGTAAGTACCCGGGTCCCAAGCCATGGAGTGCCTTAAAGGTGAGAACCAGCACCTTGAATCACACCCGGAAGGCCAAGGTTTGCGGGTAGATTTCAGGAACAGGCACAAAATACAACTTAATTTTTCTGACTTCACTACAGAATAAATCAGACTGTTTGAGACAGCATCAACCCAGAAATCAAATCAAATCAAATTTTATTCATCACATGCACAGTTATACATGGTACGAAATGCAGTGAAATCTGCAAGACAGATGGAATTTTTGCTGAAGGCTGGTAACTCTAGTTTGGCTTTATTTTATGGTAGAACGATAGCAAAGAGCAACCAATAATTGTCAGCACAGATTTATTCTCTGGATTCACACAACAAGCTAAGCACAAATTTGCTGACAGGTTGCTGAATAAACCATAATTGGCTGGATGCAGAGAGAACATGCCAAGCGACCAGCAAGCCACAGTGCCTGGCTTCCTATCGCTGCCATCTAGGTGAGCACAAGCAAGCAAACACAATTTGACTTCAGGGTATTGTTTGAAAACACAGCTGTATTATCCTGACATTGTCAATTTGCTGCCTTCGAGAACTTTTAGGATTATAAAACTCCGGGTTAGCTGGAGAAGTTTGGGAACTGTAGTCCCCGGTCCTTTTACAAGACACCAAGTTCCAAAAATTGATGTCCTCGTATAATCCGCTACCAAGTGCTCAGCCTTTCTTAACGATTTAGGAATTAATTGCCATGATGCCACTTACGAAAAAGGAGAGCTTTGTAGTTTTGCACACCACAATGGAAAAAAAAGAGCTTTCTTAATTTCTATCAATACCTTGAAGGGCACTGCACCATTTTGAACTTTTAATAATCCAGGTTTTTTATATTTAAACTTGGGGTGTTCAATCTTGGCAACTTTAAGACTTAGGGACTTCGACTCCCAGAATACTCCAGCCAGTAGAACTGGCTGGGGAATTCTGGGGGTTGAAGTCCCCAAATGGACTTTATTGTCTAGGGAATTCTGGGAGTTGAAGTCCCCAAGTAGACTTGACTGGTTGTGGAATTGTGGGAGTTGAA
The DNA here is from genome assembly GCA_032468195.1 of Cerberus rynchops. Taxonomy (NCBI): domain Eukaryota; kingdom Metazoa; phylum Chordata; class Lepidosauria; order Squamata; family Homalopsidae; genus Cerberus; species Cerberus rynchops. The sequence continues at coordinate 28,645 of JANHFJ010005471.1, forward strand.
GTCCCCAAGTAGACTTGACTGGCTGGGGAATTCTGGAGGTTGAAGTCCCCAAATGGACTTGACTAGTTAGGGAATTGTGGGATTTGAAGTACCCAAGTAGACTTGACTGACTGGGGAATTGTGGGAGTTGAAGTCCCCAAGTGGACTTGAGTGGCTAGGGAACCAAAGTCACCAAGTCTTAAAGTTGTCAAGATTGGACACCCTTTATTTACTTTCCTCCAGGAGGTTTTTATTTGGTCTCACACCACATCCCAGTTTAGTACAGGTAGTCGTTGATTTACAACAGTTCATCTGGTGACCATTTGAAGTTACAACTTCACAGGGAGAAATAGGGACTTATGACCATTTTTCACACAACCATTGCAGCATCCCCATGGACACATGATCAAAATTCAGAACGCTTGCCAACTGGTTCATATTTATGACGGCTGCAGTGTCCTGGGGGAGGGGTCCCATGATCCCTTTTTTGTGACCTTCTCACCAGCAAAGCCCACGGAGGGAGTCTTGTTTGTTTAACGACTGTGTTACTAACTTCAGAACTGCATTGATTCACTTACCAACTGGGTCAAGAAAAGTGATAAAATGAGACAAAATTCGCATAGCAGATGTCTCGCTTAAAATTTTCAAATTTTAAGCGAGAAAATTTGGGCTCAGTTGCGGCCATAAGTCAAGGACTACCTGTGTTTCACCTCACCCCCTTTGTACTTCACCTGCAAAGCATCTGGGAAGTGTTTAATATGCTCCGAGTCCTGCAGACGACTTTCCAAAACATTTCCTTCAGGTACAACCCATTCCGGCACACCGGAAGGACTCTTTCAGTAGCACAATGATGAATGAAAAGCTGCCTGCCAGTCAACTGAACAACCGATCGGAAGTCCACCTGCTATTTTATTTCCTCAAGCATTACCTGCAAAGTCACTAAGCCACCTCGCTCAGCCACCGAGGCCGAAGCGTTTCGCAGCCTGCCACGTACAACGCCGCCTCCCGAGCCCCCAAAACTACGCCGCGATTTTTCAAAGCAAGATCAACCTGGGATATGTTTCATTTTGCGATGACTTTGCAAAATGCACACCTTCTCCCCTTTCACAACCCCCCACCAGCATCATCTGCATCTGCCTCTGCAGCAGAGAGCTGGGCTTAAAACCATTGCCTTCCACAAACAAGCAACTGTTCAACAGGAAGAAGGCAAAGCAAACGAGATTGCAATGTACCTCAAGATGTGGGTTGCTCCAGCGTTCCAGACGGCTGCGGTGCGCACAGCAAGGCACCTGCAGAGATGCTCAGAATAAGTTGCTTCAGATCTTCCGGCGCGAGTTGCAGTGAGGATCCTTGCAAAGTTCTCATCTGAGGCCTCTCTTTTTTGGAGGGGAGGGGGTTTCTGAACCAAGGTCTCTGAGGACTTGTTTTTAGGGGGTCGTCTTGTACCTGTTCCACTCACAGAGCAAGCCTGGAAGGATGCACTGTATGTGTCAGGGCTGGAATAACGCGCGCAGTCCTCAGCCAGACACCAGCCGGCGATGCGCAATGCATTCACAAAAAGCCGAGTGTAAGGAGCCGTTCTCTCCTGGAGTGGGGCATCTTTTTAATCCTATTGCTAATTACACCCTATTGACCTTGATGTGATTGAGCGCTAAGAACTCGATCAGTCAGCGGGGAAGGAGCAGACAGAGAGAGACGCGGAGGGAGGGGGGGAGAAAATAAACGAGATTAACAGCAAGAGACCCAGTTCATTCAAAAAAAAAAAATCCACTCCTTTTTATTACCACTGAAGCTTGCCGGTGAGATTCTTTTTTAAAAAAATAAAAATAAAATAAAAGTTTTCAGGAGAGACTTTTTGGAGTGGGGGAAAAGGAAAAAAGAAAACTTGATTCATCTCAACTTTTTTCTTTCTCCCCCCTTCCTCTGTCTGATCTTCTCTCGCCTGGTTTGCACAGGAGAAGATCAGAAGGATCTGTCGGACTGCAGTCAGAAGATATTTTTTCCCCCTCTGTTTGCAGGAAAAAAAGAGAATAAGGACTGGTCCAGGGTTTGCTTGGGGTGGGAGCAGAGGTGAAATTCAGCCAGTTCTCACTGGTTTTATAGAACTGGTGGTAACAATTACACTGTGTAACAAATTTTCAAAAAAAATCTGTTTCTGGTTTCAAATGATTGATTTCTGGTTAATTGAGCAGCAAGTACGTAGAAAATAGTCGTTAGACCCCCGA
>JANHFJ010005471.1:41255-54889 GCA_032468195.1 Cerberus rynchops
GATATTCAGGGATTTCCAAGTCTCTTGTGACCTCTGCTGGCCATGCAGTGCATGAAAGTGAAGAGAAAAATATATATTATCTTCTGCTTTCCTTCTAGATCAGGGATGTCAAACTCAATTGCATTGAGGGCCGCATTAGAATTGTGTTTGACCTTCGGGGAGGGGGTATGGCTGGGTGGGTGTGGCCAGCTTGACATCACTCGTGTTGGGGGCACCTGTGGTGGCCTGAATGGATCCTCTTGTAGTCTTCTGCCAGCAAAAACGGAGCCCCAAAACTCCATTTTCACTGGCAGAGGCATTGTGGGCCGGTCCTTTGCTATTTCCAAAGCAGCCCCATAGGCCAAATCTAAGCCCATCGCAGGCCGAATCCGCCCCGCCCGCCTTGAATTTGACATCCCTGTTCTAGATTTTAATGTGAGGGTGCCCATCACATTGGTTACTTGGGACTTAGTGGGAGCTACAGAGCAGCCTTAATATAGTTTTTAATTTGCTCAGTGTTAAAACCAACAGACGTTCAAGAGCACTATTGTAAGCAAGTTTGGGGGCCTTTGCCCTCACTATAAGGAGGCTCTATATTATTGACTCAGCTTTCCATTCTTCCAAGATCGGTAAAATGAGAACCTGGATTGTTGGGGGCAATATACTGATGGTAAACTGCTTAGAGAGGGCTGTATGAAACTATATATAAGTGCTATTGCTATTTTTATACAATAAAGATCAGGGAATCCAGGTATCATGGTTTAGTAAGTACCAGTCTTCTAAATCTTTTCCAGTACCTAACTTTAAAAACAAATATGGATGGCTACGTATAGTCCACCCAAATATTGCTGCTGTTGTTTCATCACTAACATTTGCTGAGGTGACAGTAGATGCAGTTCTGCAACGTTTGGAAGGCCACAAATTTACCCTCCCTTAGCTCTGCCACGAGGCAAGGATGAAGGGTGGACTGTAAGCAGCTTCATAAAGTAATCTCTCCACTTACAAAATAGACTACATATGACTGACAATGGCAGGTGGGACTGTCGTATCAAAGACAATACATTATTGACAGAATTGACTTGACTTGTACGGATTAAAAACCAAGTTTAACAGAGCACTGAAATTAGTTTACCAATTTCCCTATTAAAAGGGAAAAGAGAAGGGGTAGGTAGGTCCTTACCCTCCTCACCAATCTCAAGGCCAGTGGATTGGTCCCAAAGTTTCTTAGCATAGTTATGGACTATCTAAGTGTGAAAAAATCTAGGAAAAAATAGAGAACTTGCCATTGCTTTTTTGACTGAAACTCAACTAAGTATTATTGTGCCCTAGGTTCCCTCTGGAGTTTTATCTTGGAAGGCAGTAAGAACAGTCACACTGAACTCTTGCTTGCAGATTAAGCGAACTGCTCTAGAACTGTTTAAATGTCTATTCATTGTAAAGGCAATAGAGTTCCATGTGCCTTTTGGTGCAGATTTCAAGGAATGGTTCTTGGCTGGCAGAAAATTCTCTCACAAAACTTGGACTAAACAAATGTGATGTCATCTTAGACACAATTTATCCTGGACTCATTTAGCCCAGAAATGTCTATTTAGATTTACAACAATTAACCAAAGTCTTCCCCAAATTGTGCTTCTCAAAATCCTTCTAACTGGAGACACTGGCTGGGGAATTCTGGGAGATGAAGTCCACATATCTTAAAATGGCTAATTGAGAAACACTGGTCTAGAAATTCCAGTTAGTCCTAAAAAAAATCCCAAGAAATTATACTGAGCTGTGAGCCCTGCAAAAACATAGCATGCATCCAAATAACAGCCCCTCACCCATTCTTAGAAAGATACTGATTTCACTGCAGGACTAGAATAGTCCCTTTGGGACTTTAAATGTCTCCTCAAGGTTTTTCATTATTTTAATATGGAATTTACTTGGTTTCTGAAGGCACAGGCTGAGTGTTTCAAACTATTTTTTTTATTGCTAATTATTACTGTGCCGTGAGCAATCAAGGAGGAGGAAAAGGGCTGAGTTGATTTTTTAAAAGTAGCTAAACAGAGGCAAATCTAATAAAAGTTCCCGTAACACAAAGGATTGCAGATTTGAATCTAATTCAGGATTTCTCAATCACGACCTAAAGGCCATCTGTCTGGGGCTAATAGGAGTTAAGGAAAACAATTCTAATTCAACTAAATGACAAGATAAAGAATTAAAGAGGAGTCTAATTAAGTTTTCCTGTAATGAGAAAAATCAACAGCAGTGAAGGAGTTTGATTAAAAATGTAAGACAGATTTTTTTCCCCCTGAGAATGCTTGTTAGAAAAATTAGTGCATTTATTCATTCTTTCCAACACCAAAGACACATAGCTGATAGATCTGTACCTACTAACAAAAATGGAACTTTCATATCTGAGCTGTGTTTTGCCAAAATTACACAGTGGAAGGGACCTGTAGAGATTGGCTGAGTTTGGGAGACAATTAATGACATGTAGTTACTAGTTTCCTGTACATAAAATTATAGAAGAATCTGAAATACCAGAGTTTTGATGTACTGGCAGTGGTGGTGATCAATCATAACTTTCATTCTTTACAAACAAACTATTTAAACAAAAAACTTGCTTCTACACCAGGGGTGGGCAAACTTTTTGACTCGTGGGCCACAATGGTTTCTAAAATTTGACAGAGGGGCCAGGCCAGAATAGGAGAATGGTGTGTTTGTGTGAACTAATATAAATTAAATGTAAAAACCATTACATGAAAAGATTTGGCCTTTAACAGGCAGCAAAACACCATTGTGCTTAGTTTATTGGAAAAAATGTTTTCCAAATTTATTAATTTAATAATGCAGTAATAAACTCTCATTCAGTTTCAGTGGGAACAGTGTTGTTGGTCTCCTTTTTTTGCAAGTGCATCAATGTCCGGCGTTATATTTGTTGTGGCAATTCTCAAGATAGATCCGAGGTGTTGGTCAGTTAACTTGGATCTGTGAGGGTTCCTGCTAGTAACTAGTTCGGCGGGCCGGATTAAAAAGCCCAATGGGCCAGATGTGGGGATAGATAGTTTGCCCATGTCTGTTCTAGACTCATGATGTTTGAGAAGCTTCAGAAGACTCTCATCCAGGATTTCATGTGGTTTGGTGAATGCATGTTACATATACTGTATGTCTTTGATTCTCTTCTCTCTGAATCAAAGCAAGTCATGCAGCATTCAAGAAAAATTACTGAGATGCTGTTTCCATTTTCCTATCATTGTCTTTTTGCTAAATTACTAAAAAAATAAAGAGTTGGTAGGATTCATTTAAATTTATAAGACTAATGGAAACCTTTGATGGGGAAGGAAACATCTGCAGTGCTAGAGAAAACAAACCATCCTTTCTTTGCTTGGGGTTATTTAGCATACCTGTGGTCTTGATTATGGCCTCTTGGAACATTCTTTCTTCATGCTCTTTAATGATTTTGGTGCCACCAGCAATGACACAATCATAGCTACCCGTCAAGGCATAATCAATACTCAGCCGCAGCTGCCTTAGAAGGGTATTGAACACCTCCAGTACGGTTGGTCCTAGAAGCAACACAGAATGTATTTTTGGAAGAAAGAACATTTGTGGGTTTCTGTGCATACTGACTCCAATGCAACATAATAAAATGTTACAGGAATGTTCGATCCCAACAAAAAAAAGGATGTTTCTTGCCTAAGGATTTGAATAAATCTATATTCCAATTGAACTACCAGGGTATTTTGATGCAAAAATGAGAATTCCTGGACAGGGTTGATGTTCTCTTCTAGTTCTCCAATCTTGGCACTTTCACTTGTGTTGCCCTATAAATCTCATCACTGTTTAAAAAGGTCCCTATTGTTAAATACAATGTACCTTATTTTCATCTTAAAAATCCAGTTCATCCATCAGGCTGCTGTTAAAAGTCTAGTTTTGGCTACTCTGAAAGATCTCCCAAAGAACATTTCTTGATCAATCTTTTTAATTGATCCATCTAGGCTTCTGTCACCAAATAGGTTGATCCGTACATTAACTATCCTTTCGGGCAGTTCAGTTTTTGGAATTTAAGAACTTTGATTCTTGAACAGATAACCCTTTTGAAGGTCATCCAGGCTGCTTACCAACAGATCCAGAGGCTGCAATGATGGCTGCTTCTGAGAGGACCTCAACTATCCCTGCCCGCACAGTGGCAGCATTTTTGCTGTTGGCATCCAAATGGCTCAAGAGCTGCTGAATCACCAAATGGGAATGCTGTGGCTAGGAAAAAAAAAGATAGAGCAGATCCGGAAATAACACTAAGAGCTATAAATACCATAAGAGGAATCTGAGAGGTTGAGTTATGGAAGCCAAAGATAAGGATGCTGAAGTCTTCACACTCAACATTAAGTAGCAAATATGTTAGGTCACTGCACATCTCTCCCTCCCAGGTTAGAATATTTTGCTATTTAATGAAAACAGAAGACCCGTGATTACAACACCAATGAATTGCAGGATATGCACACAGTTATTCAAGTCATGTTGAATAACTTTTCCTCCTCCTTTGGCTTGGATGCAGAAAAGCTTTACGTGCCTATACCTAGAGCCTTTTGTCATACCACTTGAATACGGGTGCATATGTGGTTATAGTGCATGATTGGACTAGTTCTTTCATCTCATAATTCATTTTTTCAACCTAAGAAGTATGTGAGAGCATTTAAGTCTCCTTAAGGAAAGAGAGTCCATGCTGAATTATGGAAGCTGGACACTTTTAAATTCACCCACATTGCACTTTTCCTATGAGCCGCATTGGCTCTTAGTTTCCTTCTGGGCGCAATTCAATATGCTGGTTATCATTTTTAAAGACCTACATGGCATGGGGCCAGGTTATTTGCAGGACTGTTTTTCCCTAAAGCATCTGCCCTTCCTATCAGATTGGATAAGTAGCCATTTTTCAATAGGCAAGACTTCCCTGAAATGTTGCCATGTAGCGGGACCTTGGAAGCATGCATTTTTAGTGGCTGCTGTTCTTTTATGGAACACCTTCACCCCATAATCTGGCAGGTACCCAACCTTTTAGCCTTCTGGAAGGTAATCAAGACCTGGTTTTCTATCCAGACATTAGGTAGAGTGAGGGTGTCTTGGGTTAGTTGTTGGGACATCTCAAGGGGATGAACAAGGCACAGGGTCTTGGTTGTGTTTTTATGGTTTAAAAAAAAAATAATTCTGGAGTTTTATTGTTGCTGTGAGCCATCCAGGGTTGCCTTTGAAGATAGGTCATCATATCAATCTAACAAACAAACAAACAAACAAACAAACAAACAAACAAATGGTGTTGTTTCTACTATGGGTCATGCAGTTTGGTGTAGTGATTAAAGTATTGGCCTAGAAACCAGGAGATGGAGAATTCTATTCCATGAAAGGTGTCTTTTCAGGCCAGTCACTTTCTCTCAATCCAACCCACTGCAAAACGTTGCTATGTTATGTATGTGAGTTGTCTTGAATTACTTTAAAGTAATAAAGGCAGGATAAAAAATCAATCATCAATCAATCAATCAATAAATAAATATTTAGTTTGCTGGAGTTTACGACTCATTAAGAGAGGTTCTGCTCTGAAGTTTATGTTACTTCACCTGGCTGTAGCTCAGGTAGAAAGTAAACTTCCTTATGTGGTAGGAATAGAAAAATAGAAATGCCCTCTTAATATTGATCTCACCTGAATGGAGTACATGATGATCTTAAAGCAACGGATTGCGAAGGTATTTGGCTCCCAAAGAGAGTGGTTATCTAAGTGGCTTTTGGGAAATAAGAAGGAAAAAAGAGATACGAATTTAGCAGACTTGATGTACTTGACTAGTCATCTAAATTAGAAAGACAATCATTTTCAAAGATCAACAGCTTTAAATTAGCAAATGAAACCAAACCCAGCTATATTTTTACAATGTAAAAAGGCCTCTCTTCTATGAAGAGAACATAGAATTTAACATTTTACGCCAATAATGGCTGTAGGTCAATCTGCCTTGGGGTCAGAGAGAGTTATTTTCATGAAGAAGTTTAAGCTGGAGCAAACCAAAGTTGGTTCTAATTAAAGGTCAATTATTTTTCTTACTACAGGGACCACCCATTCATTATTTGTGTCTGGAAGAAGGCCTTTTTAGTAACCACCTAACCCTACGGAGCAGATAGATTTCTGATATTATATTTTTAATATTCTTATATCTCAGGCTATTTTTGAGTCCATTTTTAATAGTCTTATATTTCAGGAAAGTGTTTTACAGAGTTTTTAAGGCACAGTATCTATCCCCAAGTAAGGCTGCTGCTAATTTTCTGCTTGCTATTAGATTTTTAAAATTAGTTTTATGCCAGTTATGTTATTATTTGGGATGTCTGCAATTTTATCAGATGTGACCCTTCTGGAATCGATTGGGGAGGTATATAAATGAAACAATGAATGACTGAGAAAATACATTCATTCAGCAGAGCTTATTTTACTGCAGCACTACTACTTTGGTTGATCTAGAAATAGGAGCCTTTTGGTCAGAACAGCCCCAATGCTAGAACAACTTCTTTGCCACTGGATCAGTTGCTTCCTTATGTCAAGCCTAAAGGGAATATTTGAAATAATTTATCTTATATTTTATTCTGTGAGTATTACGGTAGTTTCTTTTTAGTCTTGCCGCACTATTCTTCAGAAAATGTATTTGGGAGTTAGACTTAGATAGTTAGCTGGGGAGTCTGCAGCATTCTTTCCCGTGAGAAGCAAGGAGGTCTGGCCAGCACCTGCGGAGGGCGGACTTGAAGATGAATCCTAATTGGATTGGAGTAGAGGGTAGCATGTGATGAATTAGGGGAAGAAACTTTGGCTTTACTTTGGGTGGAGAAAACACGAGAATTTAGATTCCAGTTTTCTCCAGATGTGCCAATATGATGTTTTCACTAAAATCTCATTCTAAGGACTTTTATATTCTGAGAATTTTGATTACATTGTGGATGATACTTGGAACCCTGACACTTTATTTAACATTAGAGAGAAGTAAAAATAGTTTTATTGTATTGGGACTTTAAAAATTATATGATGTTTGGCTTCTAATTTTAATGCCACAATTACATGGCTTTTCCTACTATCCTTGTTTTAATAAGGTTTACTATATACACTACCCTAGATACTAATTACGAGGAGCAGGGCTTTAATGTTGATTATTTGCACTGTAGCTCAAATACTGTTAATACTGCTAGAGCACAGGTGTCAAACTCATCACATCACGTGTTGTCATGTGATGTAGCGCAACATTTGCCCCCTTTGCGGAGCTGGGATGGGCATGGCTTGCGTGTGACACATCTGGCCCATGGACCACCAGTTTGACAACCCTGTGCTAGAGAATCAATGACTGGATGTAATGCAACATGACATAAGAGGCTAAAATGAAGGCCCGTTAATGGCTGAGGAAGTTGTAGGAAGCCACTGTTGTCTTAGCATCTTGGGTGAACCACAGCCATAATAACAGATCCGGAGATGGTTTATTTTAGAGGGATCGCCGTGCAAGTGCTAAACTGGGATTTTAGCCTATTGTGGGAATTCAGTTTTCTAAACTGTGGGAATTACACTTTCCACTTTAGACCGCCTCACAGCCTTGTTATGATTTAAGACAGGGGTCCTCAAACTTTTTAAAGAGGGGGCCAATTCACGGTTCCTCAGACTGTTAGGGGGCTGGACCGGTGGGCATGGCTGGATAATCATGTGACTGGTTGGGTGTGGTCAATTTAGCAGTCCATTAAACAATACACACAAATTAAACTTTGTTTTGCTCCTGGGAGTGTTTTATTTGCTTTTGTTTGCATGTTGCTCTTTTGGTTGACTTTTCTTTTAACTAGATAATTTTTTAAGTTGTTTAGGAAGCCTCCGCTTGGCCTGTTTTTTGCCAGCAGAGTGCTACTGGAGGCTGGAGAGGTCAAAAACGGACTGCGCGGAGGTCTCTGCATGGCCTGTTTTTGGCCTCCCTGTCCTCCAGAAGGTAGGTGGGAGCCGGCGGGTGGGCAGAGCAGCCTCATGGTCCCGCGTGGGCTGGATTAATAGCTGTATCCGGTCCACGGGCCATAGTTTGAAAACCCCTGGTTTAAGGGAATAAGATGAAGTCACTTTGTGCAATTATCCCCAAATTTCTTGGAAAAATATTGGCATGAAAACATAGTCACTTATCATCACTGTTCTCACCATGAGTCATTAAGTGTGAGGACTAAGAAATTCAATGCACTACTTTCACCCTGCTTTAATAAACATCTCACAGGGGAAACTGAGCCAGCTGTAGAATACCCAATGCAAGGGACTTACATGAGGACGGGCTTGATTGCGTTTTTGATATTGCCATAGGCTGCCCGACCCAGGAGCTCCCGCAAACATCGTTCAGCCAGCTCTGCTGGGTTCTCTTTCTCCTTCTCTGTTGTTTGCAAGGGCGAGGGAGAACGGCTAAAGGAAAGAAGGGAGGGGAAAAGCAGCAGCTACAACTTAAATGTCAAACATCCATTTCATAGACAACATGCAAATGTAGCTTTTCTCCCTCCTCTCTTATTTTTGCTTAAAGAGACTTTGGGAGGCTGAAGTGCTCATTCCTTTCTCCTCTGCACAGGGAATGAGAATTGGAGGCACATTTTCCCTTATATAAAATTTTTATTAGTGGGAAAGGATTACAGTACAGGATATGAACAGGATATGTTCATTTGTCTGCCACATCTCGAAAATCATACAGAAACATTTGATGAATCATGCAGAGATCAGGTCTCTGGCTCATTGTTGTGTCTCTGTACTAAAATTGATCTAATGAACGCAAACCACATAACAATCTGAGTCAGGACAATGAATCACACCAAAATAGGAATTTAGAAATGTTAAGGTGTATCCTTACCAAAAATTCTTAAGTCTCACTGGCCAGAATTGTGTACTCTTGAGCACCATCCTCTCCAGGATTTCAGTCAAAGCCTCTTCCAAGCCAACTTGCAAATTGTCAAGGACTGAACGTGGAAATTTCTGCTTTCTAACTTAGTCTATTCCTGAATTACTGTATACTTTCTACCCATAGTTTAAAGAAAATCCTAATTATTTACATATTCTTCATAGCATGCTAATATGTCAGAATGATCCTTTCAAAACTGAGAACATGGTTTGTACTGGTAGGCTATATGAAAGCTTGGATCACAGCAGGAGGGTTTCCAGTGTTTTATGTGTCCTGTTCTCTCCTTTGCAGACAAAATCATGAGAAATCATGTGATTAAAATTTGACCATCTACTCCAAACGTCAGTGTTACATTCCAAGCTTCTGGGAAGGAGCCTTTCAACACAATGCTAGGAAACTATTTGTGGCTTGCAGCCATAAGTTGTCCACCTCTGATATATGTCAGAGTGAATGCAACTATTTCTATTCTACACATCTTCTATAATTGTATAACTCCATGACTTTGATAAAGCAGAATGGCGGGAACTTCAGGATAGATAAAGGTAAATTCTTCATACAATACATTGTTACACTCTGCAATTTACTTTTTGGAAATATAGAGAAGGCTGCAAATTTGAATCACTTTAATGGAAGGCTTAAAAGAACTTCTTCAGAAAGATGGTGTCAGGATAAAACTGTGTGTACCTTGTGGTCTAGAAGAAAGTCAGAACATACACCTACTAAGAGTCCTGGTGGCGCAGAATATAGTACTGCAGGTTACTTCTGCTGCTGGCAGTTCAGCAGTTCGATTCTTACCAGCTCAAGATTGACTCAGCCTTCCATCCTTCCAAGGTCGGTAAAATGAGGGCCCAGATTGTTGGGAACAAATATGCTAACTCTGTAAACCGCTTTGAGAGGGTTGAAAAGCACTGTGAAGCGGTATATAAATCTAAGTGGTATTGCTACTTATTAGATGCATGACATAATCACTTAAATTAGTGGTATAAATGTAAAGACAAACATGAAAAAAGACAAACAGTGCAAGAGACTGTAGTAGGAATGTTATAGTTCAAGCAGAAAACAAATGAATCCAAGATTAAATCAGTGCAGACGTAACCTACATCTTGACGAGCATATGTTGTCATGCACGTACTCAAAATGAGAAAAATAATTACTTTCTGTAGAGACCAAGCTACTCATTATAGGGTTCATGGTATCAAATTTGCTAGGCAAGTCTCTGATGTATTTCCAATTCTAGATTTTTACAAATAGCAAAGTCGAATTTTGCAAGAATAATACCAACAATTCCAGGTACCTTTCTGCTTCTTCTGCATGCTGAAGGTTGAAGAGCAATGAAGGCACAATCTTGTCCATATGTTGAGGGTCCCAGATGTTTGCCTGCAACTCATCATTAACTGTTTTCCGAACCACACCCTGTAGTCCTTTGATTCCAGACATCCGGATCCTTTAGGAGTAACAGACTAATTTTAAGAAGGAAACAGGAAATGGGGGTTTCCTGCTATTTGTATCTCTTTGTAATGCTTGGCTCCTGAAGGATATGAAACTTGTATAGTCTAGGGCCATGGTTCCTAGGGTGCCATATTGAATGCATAGAGGCACTGTGAGATATTTTACTACTCAAAAAACAAAACTGGTGGTGAATTAGCTGTAGCACCCCAGGGTGTCATAGTGCAGAGTTTGGGAACTGTTAAGGGCACTGTGAACCAAGGAAGTTTGAAAACTTCAGTGCTTGGGAGGTAGTTTATTGGTATTTCTCCAGCAATTAGAAGGGAAATCCTGTGGTAACAATGGCTTGTAACAAAGCTTTTAAAAGGCACTTTGGGCATTAAGACAAAACAACTGTTATTATGTTTAAATAGTACAAACAATGAAATGGGCACATTCAATGCACAAAGATGATTATGGTAGCAGCAGTCCAGTTAGGGAATGTCGAAGACCCAGAACATCCCAGTTCAAATCCTTATTTTTCTATAGGCTAGACATAATTTAGCCGCCCTTTTTAATCTTGGTCCAGAGTCCTCTCTTAGCTTAGTGAATTTGATGAAATCATTGTAAGGGAAATAGGAGAGAAAACTATCTATGCTGTTCTGAGGCTTTTGGGTGAAAAAGGAATAAAAAATATACCGGTAGCTACAGCAATAATTACTAACAAATATTACAAATAAACATTAATATTACATTACTAATACAATATAAGAATAAAAGACCTAAGTTGAGCATTATGCATGTACAATTTGAGCATGTAATTAATGGAATATGTTACTTTGAGTTCATCCTTTTCAACCATTGGCAATCTATCCATGAAAGAAGTAAGAAAAAAGGGGATGTGTGAATGTGAAGACAAGAGAGGCAACTCTGTATTTTGTAGTCAATTTCCTTGCACCTGGCTGTTTTAGTATTCCTGCACTGGATGCTTTGCCCTGGAACCTGGTACCTTACCTTATGGTAACATCCTCCTCTCCCCCTCAAAATAAGGATAAAAATCTAAGCATCTACTCAAATATATGGCATAGTAGTGATTTCATCAGTAAATTTAAAACTCAACTGAAATAACCCTTTCATTAATCTGTTCTGAACTTCCTGCCAAACCAGGTGGCACAGAATTTTAACCCTAATATGAGGGAGGACAACATATGCCCCAAGCCACAATTCCAAAACACATAGAAAAGAATAAAAATAACAACATTAATAAGAGGCAACTAGCTGAAGAGTGTTAGTCACTAATTAGATGACTACATCAAGACCCCTGGCATATTATATTGTAAACTACCACCTTCATCCTTAACCTTGGCTTTTCATTATCCCTTAAGCTTCTGAAAAGCTTTTCCAGGTTCCATATTTGTCAAAGAGCAAGAAGAAACAATTAAAACACATCCTTAGCAGATTAATTGTAGGACACAGTTCCTCCTAGGAACAGCAGGGAGCATGATAGTGGGCAGATGTGAAAATAGATCTAAGACAGCTGCAACCCACAGAGCTTGGTAGGTGGGGAAGAGGAGGGCAAGAAAACACAAATTGCTTTTAAAAAGGGTCTACGGCTGAGGCAGAGCTGGCTGGCAGTAAATAATATGTATCAGATTCTACTAGAGCAGAGGCCCACTGGCCTGTGGGGTGCTTAGATCTGACGCATGGGCCTGGCCTGGAAACAGCAAAGGACAGGCCCACGGCCCTTTCGAGCTCTGTTTTCACTGGCAGAGGGTTGCAGGAGGCCTGAAAATGGAACTTGGGAGCCCATTTTCACTGGCAGAGCGCTTGAGCTGCCATAAGCGCCCCCAACACGAGTGATGTCGAGCTGGCTACGCCCACCCTGACCATGCTCATCCTGGCACCCCGAGGCCAAACATAATCCTGATACGGCCCTCAATGAAATCGAGCTTGACCCTCTGTACTATAGAAACAATCATCTTCATCAAAAGGGAAGGGGGATTCTCAATGAAATTTGTCCTTTCGTCAACTGTGACTTCCACAGATAAATGACGATCGCATCCAGAATTCTGTTTTAATCATTCCTGTGATATTGCAGGGATGACAAATTGGAAGATTGAGGGGGCCTACTGATTGAAGAGATTGATATTCTTCAGTTGCATTTTTAGTGATGAATCCCACCCATCTCAGCTAACTTGAAAAATTGCTACAAATGGCAGATGGATAGGAATACAAGACTCATTCATTAAAAGTGAAGGAACTGGTGTAGAAAAGAGCAGAGCGATGAAGATATCACAATATGCTTGGCATATCTGAAGGGTGCGAAGTTTGTGCTTCACTGTTCTCGAGAACAAGATAAATGGAGTGGATTTAAATTAACCATATCTAGATTTCAATGTCATTAGAACTAGTTTTTTTTTATAGGACAGTTTGATAATGGAGTCAAGCTAATGAGGAATGTCTAATCAGGAATTCTTCAAATACAGCTTGGGGGGGGAGGGGGCATTTTAAGTTTTGGAAAACCTGTGTTGAAATGAAAGAGGAAGTTCAGCTTAGTCAAAATTGCTCCTTCCAATTTTGAAGTCCTTTGATTTAGTAAATGCTCCTGTTATATCTATTTTTCCTACCTGTAAACTAAATTAATGCTGGACACCATCACCAGGAAATATGTGTACGTTTTACACTCAAGTTTCAAGAAGCAGATTTATTTATTTCATTTCATAGTGTTCTGAACACACAAGCAAACAGGCTTTAAGCTTGCAGCAAATACTTGCCCTGGATCCGGATACTATGATGAATTAGAAACGGCATGGATCACTTCACACCATTATGACACTTTTTGTATCAAGCCTAATTCAAGGATTTGGTTCTAGGCCATGGACCTCATCTTTCTTGGAGGGCCTTCATCCTTTCTTCCTCAGCTTGTGAAGAAGGCACAGAAGTGGCTGTACTTCCTGAGAATGCTCAGAAAGATAAATCTATCTAGCATCTACTTCTGTCCTACTATCACAGCCTCACTGAGCGTGTTCTGACATACAGTTTACTTGTATTGTATGGGAGCAACTCTGTAGCAGACAAAAAAGCTATACAGAGAATTATTAAAACTGCCCAGAACATAATCGGACTCCAGCTGCCAGTCCTGGATGACGTTTTCGCATCTCACTGCTTGAGAAAGTTGTACAACCTTCTCAGAGACTCTTCCCATCTTGCTTACAATCTTTTTGAACTGTTGACTTCTGGCAGAAGATATAGAACAATTAAATCTCAGACCACACGCTTTCTGAACAGTTTTTATCCCAGAGCTATAATTGCATTTAACAAAGA
>JANHFJ010005478.1:10913-22929 GCA_032468195.1 Cerberus rynchops
TAAACAGTCTGTTGTTGGGATGGCTGGGGTCCATCACTATCTTCATAGCTTTGGTTCGGCAGCGTTTGTTGTAGATGAAGTGCAGTTCAATTGCCTCCATTCTAGGACTGAGAGAGAGTGACTGGCCAAAAGTTACCCAGCTGGCTTTGTGCCTAAGGCAGGACTAAAATACACAGTTTCCCGGTTTCTAGCCTGATGCCCTTAATCTTTATACCAAACAGGCTCTTGGCAATTTTAAAGTATTTTATAAACTATATAAAATATTTGCTGTGCTGAGAAAAAGATGAAGATCTGCAATCCAACATGAATTTTCCTGAACGTTTTGGAGAACAGGATAATAAAAATAGAATTTTAAAAAACTGCCAAATGAATTCACTTTACCAGTGGGAATGTTCTTCTAGTGTCTTCACTGCCTCGTTGACGTTTCTGGTGTCCCAGAATTTCACCTTGCAGTCATCTCCACAACTAGCCAGATAGTACTGTTTGTTGGGATTAAAATCTAGGTCCCGCACCATCTGTCCATGAGCATTTTCTATACAATATATTTGGCTGTAGGAGAAACAAACAAACAAACAAAAAAAAGATTCATCAAGAATAAATACATCTATAATGAATGCTAGGTAAACTGCTAATAAAAAAAGGGGGGCATGTTTGCACTGCAAATTTATCTATGTCCATTTAAGGAATGATCATTAAGGAATGATTTGTTGCATCTGTTCTGGTGGCAAGAATTTAGCACCACTGCTTCAGCTTCACCACTGCTTCAGTTTCACCACTGTAAAAACTACAGTCTGAACTGAATGTCTGGAAAAAGACCATTTACTGTGAGCAAATAATCTGGGACTGCCCATGATACGAATGCAGCACTCCTGACGCCTAGATACACGCCACCGTATCCATCACTCTAGTCTGTATTGCTACAGGGCAACAGGTAGGGGGAAATAGCTATTCATTAATTCCTCGTCTTTACCATACTGGCAGCATCCCCAAGAACTTGTATCCATGCCAAAGTCCATCTTCCATGTAGGAAAATGGGGGACAAAGAACTAATGAGTAGACCGAGATCGCCATATGTGCATGTCACAGTGCCAATGATGAAATTCAGATGTGTATCATAGTAGATTTGCAGCAGGTTGGATGCCGGTTGCAGAAACCTCTTGCTGGCACCAACTAAAAAGCGAACATGCTGTTTCCTTCTCACTTCAATGCGAACTTGGTTCGTTCTTCTGGCATCCAGCAACAGAAGCAACTGTCAGTTTAAAAATGAGTATCTTGAAGTAGCATGGGACCAGCAACACACACACACACACACACACACATCTTACAGTGTGCGTATGTCATAATTGTGGGGGGTGGGGTGGGGAGGGAAAATTATAAGTCATTATTACAATAATTCAGTTGTGGGAAACAAGATCAACACGGGGAGCTATTAAAAAAAAAGATACCAAGAATTTATATTTTTTGTGCACAATTTCTAACAGTAAAAAAGAGAAAATATTGGCTGTCTTAGTAAAGAGCTTTTTAAAAAGTCAGTGAAATCGATTCTCATTATTCACAGAGCAGGTAGTCCTCGACTTATGACCGCAATGAAAATTCTGGTCCACTGATAAAGGAAGGGGGCTGTTAAGTGAATTGAACCTGATTTGACAACCTGGTTTTATCTGTTGTTAAGCCAATCACTGCAGCTGTGAAATGAATCATAGGGTCAGTTAAACAAATCTGGATTCCCCCTTCGACTGTGCTTGTTGGACGTTAAGTGAGTAAGTCACAAATGGCAATTTCACGATCCCAGGACTCTGTGAACACTATAAATACATGCTGGCTGCCAAGCACTTGAACTCTGATCATGTGACTATGGGGGTGCTGCAACGGTTGAAAGTGTGAAGACAGGCCACAAGTCCCTTTGTTCAGCACTGGCGTAACTTCGAATGATGGCTAAAGGAATGGCTGCAAGACGAGGACTACTTGTGTAAACTTGTGGTTTCCATAAAGTCACCACCAACCCTAAATTAGAGAATACTGAATCAAACAGGATACTCGTTTTCAGCATGAGAGTCGAAACACGATGGAAGAGGGTAACCTGGGAACTGAGGGTGACTCAAACTTTTCCCTGCCCTACACAAGTCTGTGAAGGACTGTGAAAGCACCACCACTATCGATATGGGGGAGGGAGGGTCACAATTAAATTTTAGCAAAGAGGTGAATTCGCAAATATGGAATCTGTGAATAATCTTCTTCTTCTTTAGGCTGTTCCCGTTAGGGGTCGCCACAGCAAACCATCTTTTTCCATCTAACTCTATCCTCCCCCAGAAGGTGTCAGGGAGTGGCTAGCAATTTTGTGTAATAATGACCCACCACACACACACATGACATTGCTATGCATGCTCTTGCAGAAAACGAAAAGGGAGAGTGACTGAAAAAGTTTGTAATACGGTTGTTAAGTGAATCTGGCTTCCTCACTGCTTGTAAGAAGATCGCAAAGGGTGATTACTAGGATACTGCAACCGTCATAAATGTGAGTCAGCTGTCAAAGAGTCTGAATTTTGATCACGTGACCATGCAGGTGCTGCAACGGTCATAAGTGCGAAAAACAGCCTTAAGTCACTTTTTTCAGTGGTTGTAACTTTGAACGAAACGAATTGTTGTAAGCCAAGGACTATCTGTGTTGCATATGTGTGCACAAAATGAGAGAAAGATAAATCCTCCTTTGTGTTTAAAATTAAAATTCCAGATAAGGGACCATGGAAATTACTTTTTCCAGAATGGATCAATCTTATATTAGTGAAATAATAGTTGCGGGAGAAAAATCAGAATAATTTTAATGCACTCGTTTATAAGTGGCATTCAACCACAGGGTTGCTGTAGTACCCTAAAGCTACTCCCCAATTAGTTCATTTATTTGTCTATCTGGCATAGAAGTAGCACAAGGAGACCTATATAACTTTTCAAAGGCTATGTTCCAAAAATGGAACCAGGTCCCACTTCCAGAGAGAAGACTTCAGGAATTTCCAGACACTGGAATAGAAGCCTCAGGCTTAAGCCATTCATTTTGCTCTTTGGCATAAAAGCCAGGGGGAAAAAAAAATCACTTTTTTTTTTTACCCAATCCACTCTGGTGGGACAAATTCTGAAAACCATGAAAAGGCTGGTGGGCCACTTGCCTTCTTCTAAGTACATAGGAATGGAAAAGCTGCCTGGGTATGAGAATATTTAAAGATAAACCTAAACCGTGGTTTAACAGTGTGCGTGGCTATAAAACAGAACGCGTAGTTTTCCAATTCCACCATTCTATCCATCTGGAAGTGAGAATGAACTTTTGCTTCCATGGAGCCCATGGTGAGTTAAGTGATACAAAGACCTCCTTCTCGCAATACCTAGAGGCTGTTGATACTGAACCCTGGCAAGGTAGGATGGCTCTGGGTTTGAGGTCCATGGAAAACTGCCATCTTTAGTCTTGAATGGGTGGCATTGCCTCAGAGAGACTCGGTCCGTAATCTGGGGGTTCTCCTGGACTCATGACCTCTACTCAAGGAGCAGATGGCAGTCATGGTCAGGAGGGCCTTTGCTCAACGGTGGATTGTGTGCCAGTTATGCCCTTTCCTGGACCAACAATTACCCACGTCTTAAGTCATCTCCCATTTTGACTACTGCAAAGCTCTCTACATGGGGCTGCCCTTGAAAAGTAACTGGAATGGTTCAAAATGCAGTGGCCCGCACGGTTTTGTACAGGCCTAGATATACATATGTGTCATCTCTCCTGCGGGGGCTGCACTGGCTGCCAATTTGGTTCCAGGTCTAATGTAAAGGGCTAGCTGTCACCTCAAAGCCCTACATGGCTTTGGACCAGGTCATTTCAAGGACCATCTTTTCCCAATCTATCAGAACGAGGATGCAGGTAATGCTATGGGTCCCCTCCATCTGGCAGGACTAAGATGGTGGTTCCTTCCCTGGAGAACATCATTCCTGCAGAGATAAGGGTGGTCCTTATTTCAACACTCTACACAGATCAGGAATTACAATGCAAACGTGTTCCTTTTTAAATATATTCAGGACTGACCTCGGTTTCATTATCTTGTATGAATTCTCAGGGCTACAATCACCTTGAAAAGAGAAAGAATACAACAGCATTCTCCAAATACGTGAAAGGTTATCCAATGGAAGAACGGAGAAACTGTTCTTTTTAATTTCAGGATGCAAAACATGGAATTATTCATTTAATGTACAGTAAGGCTGATTTCCATGAATGTTTGAAAAAAAAAAACCCCTCTCTAACGGCAAGAACAGCTCAACAACGGAAGCAGTTAGTCAAAGAGGAGGTGGGCTCCTTTACACTGAACAGAGGTTAGTTAACTATCGGGTTTTAATTGGATTCTTGCACTGAGAAGGAGTGAATTCTGTCGAGTTCCAGTTCTATGATTTTAGGATTCTAACAACGCGCAAATCTAATCAAGCATACCACAATAAAATGAATTAATTTTATAAACCCAAGCAATTAACAACAGAAACCAATTAAAAGCAATGGAGGCTAAAATATTACCAAAAGATAATCTAAAAATTCATGCACTACATATTTGGTTTGGAAAATTGGCCTACTCTAGTTTATTCTCTAGCAGTAATGGTGAATCTTTTCAGCACTGAGTACTGAAAATGCCACACACTCGCACTCACTCGCGTGTAAGCACGCATGCCCAAACTGCGCACTTGCGCACACATGTGCAGTGGAGACCCGAAGACCACTGGAGGTGAGCTGGGGCGATGGTGAACATGCCCACAGAGAGGGCTTTGCATGCCACCTTGGGCACGCGTACCATAGGTTTGCCACCACTGTTTTACAGTATACAGAACTATCGCTGAAGGCCGCCCTGCAAATTTAGATGGTACAGGAGTAACCTGATATTGTCGCACAATGCCAGTATTTCAGGAGTTACACTGGAGGGCATTCTCCTCTGCAACAGCAGGGATTGTATATTATTAATTTTATTATTCCTGATATTATTATTATTTTATATACTGGTGGAATCACCTTGACTGAAGCGGTAGGTAGGTAGGTAGGTAGGTACTGTAAGTAGGTAGATAGGTATAGATGATAGAGACACAGATGGATGGACGGGTGGACAAATGGACAGAAAGGCAGCCCGGCAGGCAAACAGGCAGAGAGACAAACAGATTTGGCTGCCGGTTTATTTCCAAGTGCAATCAAACACTGATAATAGCCTTTAAAATTCTATACGGCATAGGATCAAGATATCTGCAGGGCTTCTAAGCAAAATTTGTTTGACAAAGTTGTACCAGTGAAGTATGGTGGGAAAGACTGCCAGAGCATTTCTTCTTTGGAAACAGTTACTCCCATACATACCCCCCAAAAAAATAAAATAAATCAGCATCTTTATTGTTAAAATTAAGGAAGCTTGCTAAATCAGCATCCAGGAATTGAAGAGGCCAATTAATATTGAGCTATGTGTGTGAGAGTTTTATTGCTGTTATTATTGTTGTTAAATATCTTTAATATATTTATACATCGCTGTGTGGGCATGTGTCGGTAAGTGTGCATGTATCTACACCCACAGATATGCAGTCTTTTTGCAGTTTCACATGTATTATTTGGCATGCAACTTTTGTAAGCCATTTAGGTTTGCTTGAAAGAAGGACTGCAAAGCAGTAGGAATAAATACATGAATAACAAAAGCTTGAGAGCATGGAGTGGTCTTTATCTGGAGACCAAACCAGAATTCATCTTCTGGGAGAGATGGGGAAAACATGGCTGAAAGACCTGTTTCCAAGTGGCTCCAGTATAAGAGGATGAACACCTTGGAGTCTAGGAAAATCATCTCTTGCACAACCTCTCAAGACAGGAAGGGATAAAAGAAAGTCTAGTCAATTGCTAAACAGGCTGCCAATAAAGCCAGGGTGGGAGAGACAATACACAAGATAAGATGTCATGGAGTGGCTAGCAATTTTTTTTAATATAGATACAACACACACACACACACACACACACACACACACACACACACACACACACACACGACATTGCTATGCATGCTCTTGCAGAAAACGAAAAGGGAGAGTGACTGAAAAACCCAAAGCACTTTAAACATGTATTTCCTAATTGAACTGATTGGGGGGGTTGTTTTATCAAGAAGCATAATTGGAACAATGGAAATATACTCCTCCCCACGAGCATGCAGGAGACATAAAACTGAATTTAAAGGCATCTCCCCTTTAAGGCAGGAGAAGTTATTACAAGACATCCGTCTTCCAAGGCTAGTGATAAATTACTGTGTGCTAAGGGGATAAGCTGTATCTTAAAAAAGCTGGCACAGACTTCTGTTGTCATGGCAACAGATGTGCACAACATCACTCCTCTGCTTATCAAAATCACAACTCGACCAGGAAAGGAGTCCTATATTTCTTATACTGAAGTATTAGCTTCGCTGGCATTCAAAATTGTGATATGTTGCATCCCCAACCTTAAATAAATGTGTACCAAAAAAGCTAGCTGTTAACAGAATGGAAATGCCTGGTGTGTTATCTTACATCATCAAAATCAAATAGAAAACGGAAGGGGTGTTTTTCCTTTATGAAAAGAAAAGAAAGGAAGGAGAACTTTAAAAAAGGAAACAGGGCATCAGAGTCAGGCAGTGTTTAAATCCAGATCCAGGAGGTAAGGCTGTGTTGGTCTGTTCTGAACCGTATCAGATGACTTCAAACGACATTTTATAAAATACTCGCTCAGGGTAATCTGTTTCGTTTTATCTAATGGGAGATTTATTTATTTACTTCAGCCAGAGAGGAAGGGGCGCATCTCATTAGATGTAAGGATAAGGGGAACATACGACAGGTTAGTTATGAAAAGAGCAATGGCAGGTGAAAATGTGACAGGTTAGTTATTACAGCTATGCCAAGCCTGCAAGCGGGAACAGCTACTCCAGTAACCATTACTGCTGTCCCCCCCCCCCTTTTTTTTTCCTAAATTGAAACCGGAAGATCTAGCCAGAAACATCAGGGTAACCTTTCTGGTTGGTGTTTTGTTTCAAGGACACAAAGAACCCATGCTTCTTACTTCATAGTCCGTATATCCCATCCTCGAATGGCCGTGTCATTGGCTGTGGCAATCTGGCTACAGTTGTGATGAGGACTCCATTTTCCCGATGTAAATTTCAGCTGTCCTTTTCCTTCCAAAGTCACTGAATTTGACAACTGTGCATCAAAAACAACCCAAATCAACATCTCTAACACAAGGTTCATCAGAGCAGTAACAACAACGGCAACTTACAAGTAATAACAAGCACAGCAACTTGAATCTAAAAATCATTAGAATTATTCTTATGTGGGATTACAGTTCCGGTCTAAAATTCATCACTAACTCACGCAAGCTGTGCATTTGCCTGTTTGGAAGAATTACTTGGATGTATGCATACTCTGAAGGACTATCTAGAAGTACTCCTTTCTTTCTTTTTCTGTTAAGTATTGTAGGACTAAGAAGTGAAAAAAAAGTCTAACAATTAGGCTTTAAACAAAACAACTTTGGTGCCAAACATTTGGTCCTATTGGTTTTTCTTTTTTAAATATCAACCATTCAAATATTAGATGTGGAGTAACCTACTGTCCTTCTCAGTGGAGAACCTATTTAAACTGTGGGAATGAGATTTGGGATTCCATCAGTGTGCAGAGAGGAAAATAGATGTCCCTAGATTATTTTTTTTAGCAGAATCTGTTTTGTGGGATCAAAAAGCTTCCACACAAGACTTTTCAGTACTTCTTTGTGTTTTCCCTTTCCAAAGTGAGAGATTACACATGATCAGGATGTAGCTCAAACTGCTTCCTTAACATAGCATTTTTTGATGCCAATGATAAACCTGAATTATGAAATATAATTAGCTCATTATATTCATTAGACAAAATGTTGAAGGTAGAAACCATTATCTACAATGGAGCCAGACACTGTGAGCTTGATTATTGGATTACTTTTTGTCTAACGCTTACCAGCATCTGAACCACCAGTATTCTTTTACAGAATAGGAGAATATGGAATTATAAATCTGTATACCTGTATCTTCCAACAGATTTACTTCGGCCTTCGGCTTTCCAGGTATTGTGCTTAGACACCCATACAAGAGTTGGTTTATATATGATTTTGCAACATTTAAAATGTTTGAAACATCTGCAATCTAAGCCACAGTGCTAATTACCACTAAATTAATTTCTTAACATTGAATGATATTTCCCATTTCTATTCATCACCGTTTCATAGTATTATTCTGAATAATGTGCATGGAAATATGTGGGCAATGGGCATACACAGAGTGTATTCAAGGTCTGTATAGCTTCACTTTGTATTGTGGAATCCAGTACAGGTAGTCCTCAACTTATGACCTCAACTGAGCCCAAAATTTCTGTTGCTAAATGAAAAATTTGTTAAGTGAGTTACAACCTTTCTTGCCACAGTTGTTAAGTGAATCACTGCACTTGTGAAATTAGTTAGTAACATGGTTATTAAGTGAATCTGGCTTCCCCATTGACTTTGCTTGTCAGAAAGTTGCAAAAGGTGACCACATGACACTCATCATAAATACGGGTCAGTTGCCCAGCGTCTGAATTTTGATCATGTGACCATGATCACAGATGATAGTTTAGGACACTTGAACATAGCAAACACTGTTTGAAGTACTTTGGACTAGATATTTTATTACTGCCTATCATAACACAGGCAATGTTACCATACTAAAAATAAACAATATTTTTTAAAAAAACTAGATTTTTAAAAAAATAAATGCTGTTATTTTAAAGCAAGAAATGAAAACAAAACAAAAAGAGAAGTTCAGGGACAATATAGAAATGTCTTTAAAGTGGAGTGTGGGAAAAACACTACCTCTTTGCTCAGTATCTGTAGATAGATCTGCCTGCAATACAAGAGTGGGAGACAGGAATGAGCAACTTTCCATGGGCCAAGTTACTCCAGCTATTTGTGGTGGGATGATGGCAGTAATGAATCAATAAAATTATGCAAATAAGGAGCCCTTAACACTTTTGTAAGGAATGGAATACAGGGATGAATGTTAATAAGGAAGCCCCAAATACTTCATTAACCACAAACCATAATGCCGTCAAAAATAATACTGTGGCATCTTAAATAAAAACTATTTCCGTATCTCTAAACCAGTGATGGCAAAACTTTTAGGGACTGAGTGCCCAAACTGCAAGGCGCATGCACTGGAAACCCGAACATCAGCTGGCCGGTGCATGCCAGAAACCTGAACACCAGCTGGCCAGTGTGCGCCGGAAACCTGAACACCAGCTGCCTGGAGAGAGGCAGAGCATCACAACACCGGCAGCTCTGCAAGAAGTAAGATCTTTTTGTTTAGTGAACTTCTGTTTTGTCATTTGCAGGGAAACAAAAGTTTCCCTGCAAATGCCGCCGAGAAACACAACAGAGAAACGAGGTGGAGCTGAGCTGAGGCACACGTGGCCACAGAGAGGGCTCTGAGTGCCACCTCTGGCATGCATGCCATAGATTTGCCACCACTGCTCTAAACTCTTCTATCTCCTCATCTGTATCACCACACAAATATTCAAACCTACATTGGATTTTATATCCATAAAGAAAGAAGACAGAATTGTGTGTATAAGGTTTATTATCTGTATTTAAAAGAGACTGTACCCACAGTACAAATGGAAATGGAAATTTCATATATAAGAAAGGAAATTGCATTATAAAAAAAAAATAATAATAATAAAAAGAAAGAAGACAGAAGTATGACCATAAAATGACAGCTATAGGAAGAGAAGATGCTCTCCAGCTTCTGGAAGACACAAAGATCTACAATAGTGCAAAACAAAGTTGGACTGGTACAATACTGCTCAGTGGATCCTAACAACTTACATATACTATGAAGTAAAAATTCAATTCTAAATTCAATCAATGTATTTTAAAAATCAAAATATCGAGGTGACTGAAATTTAAATATTCAGGTTGTAATGCCTGACATGTATGCAGAACAGTGACATTCTACTGAAAACCCCAAATTTGGTGTTGGACTGAACACTGCTGGATAGAATCAGGAATCTCTTAATTTCACACAAGGAAATAAATTTAATTTTTCACTGATTTCGTCTTCCTCTTCACTTTTGCTCATTTCATCATTCCTTGCTGCTGCAAAGCCCAAATTGCTATAAAGAATCCTTACTTAACCTTCATGAAAGATTTATAATGAGACACAGTGGAAACACAAAAGTTCATTGTGTGAGGGGATCTTGGCCATGGCTGTTAGGATCCAAATTATTATTCCACATCCTGCACATCAGTCACAGTTTTGTAATTTCCTTTTTAAATGTTTGTGTCTGTGTCAATGAACAACCTTTGGGTGATACTTTATACCTGGAGATAGGAGGAGCATAACCGAATCTCAAAACATAGAGAACACATCTACAGGCTTTATTATCCATCTTCACAATAAGCAAACCATCAATTATGCACAACAGCCAAATATATGGAAATAATCTTAATTTGCATAATCAATTAAGCACAGAAGTCAGCCTTCCAGGGCACCAAAGCTGGAGCAAATCTCTTTTTTTCCACCCTTTTCTTTTTTTCCTTTAGTGCATAACATACACAGCCTTCACTTACAGAGAAATTGTCCAGGCAACTGTAAATTAAGTGAACAACGAGTTAATTTGAATCTTTTAATTTGGAGGAACTGCGCCGCTAATGAAAGTATGTGCCAGTGATCAATTTCTGTTCCTGAATTCAAGCAGAGTACATGTGTAAAGCCAAAGACCTTGAGGTTCAGCGAATAATTCTCTTTCCATTAAGCGGCTATGACTTATGACAGACTGGAGAACATCCCAAAGGTAACGCTGATATTTGATACAGATTGGAATTAAGGAGAAATATGGTAACTTTGAGATTATGAGCAAAAGAACCTGCCTGGGACAGCAAAAGCCTAATTAACATTCAAAGAACCTTAAACCAAGGCAAGGCAAATGAGCCTGAGGGATCGAGAGGAAGGACAGGCAGCGCAAGCATGTCTATAATATCCTGACACTTCAATCAGACAAGAATGTTGATCACTGCATGCAAACAGATTTTACTCTAGAAGGGGAATTGGCCAACAGTTGTCAAGGGAGAGAAGGGAGTAAGTGATGGAAAAAGCTCATGTAACACTGGCAACCAGTAGCAAGGAGCTAAGAAAGCTTTCTGGATGATGACCAACAAGCAGTGTGGAAGGTAGGCACACACACACTCACACTCACAAGGAAAACCTTTGCATCTACGATGGTCCCACTGCTGTTATGAACAAGGTGCAGCTTTTCAACAATAAAACCCAAAAACAGATTCTCACAATTTTTGAAACTATTCGAAACTATCTATCGCTCTTCTGACAGACTTGAACTGACACACGGCAATGCTTATAACGTCTAAAAATGTTAGCAATCTATTTTAACAGCAAACACATTCAGATAGGCAAATATGTCAAATATTATGTCAATGGGACACACTCCTTACCACAGCCTTGGTTGAACTCTGTTGCAAATCCCATAGAAGGAGGTGATTATCAGCCAGCGAGATCAGCTTTTTCCCGTCTCCCATTGGTTCCCATGCAACCCTATAAGCACAAAATGCAGCCATGTAACTCAGAGAAGTTCAAAATATTCCCATGTTACTTCTGGCACGCCTTTAATCTAAGAAGACATTAAGTAAACCTCTTGTTATTATTCTGTACAGCAAGAACATGCATATGGCTGTCACATTTTAAGTTAGCAAAATAAAGTTGAAAATTTTAAAGGTTCTTTAAAAAAAATATTTATGCTATCACCACATTGAACCTGAAACAAACACCTTTAAATTACACATATATTCCATATAACTAAAGACATTACTTATATGATTCTCCACCTGTGATACCTTTAACGTCACAGCGATAACACAGTATAACACAATTTTTGTTTCTGAGTAATCAACATAATTTTCTAATTGGTTCTATCATAAAAACATGAAAAAACCTTACTTCCCTGC